>JBBPBX010000024.1:155521-172836 GCA_038048925.1 Garcialebias charrua | reverse complement strand
ATCACAGGATAAACATCTGGATGAACAAAAAAAATGCTTGTGCTCCATCTTACTTGACTTTAGAAGCTTCTGGGATGGTCTGCAGCTCCTCGCTGAAGGCAGCAGCTTTAGGGAACTTCTTCTCCAGCACAGAGATCAAGTAGTGCAGCAGAGTGACGTTCCTACAAACAATAAGAGTACGTTACCTGGATCAGGGGATCTACTGTAAACCACATTGAGCTGGGATTCAGGTCTACAAAACCAAGAAGGGCTGAGAAGACCAAAGTCCACGTCACTTCCACCACAAGTGTTGACGTTTTTCAGCAGGATGCCATCGTACCTGTCGTTACTAGATTTGGTGTCCGCTATCTTGTTGAGGCTGGACACTCTGAACCCATAAGCGTTTCCTCGTTGACCTTTGTTCATGTAGTTTCCAAAGGCCAGAACCACCTGGAGGAGCTGACGGAGCGCTTGGCTCTGGATCACCTCCTTGGACGCAAGGCTGAGAGCTGAAAGCAGAGGAGCACGAGGAGGAACGTGAGGAGGAGCCTGCAGTAACGTTGCTTCGATGGATCCCTGGGTGTCTGGAACTGAACCAGTACCTCCGATTTTAGGTTTGACCTCGCCCACTCGGTCATTAAACTTCTTCTTGAAGTAGAGAGTCTGCAGTCTCTGTTGGTAGTGGTTGATTCTGGAAAAAGGACAGATCACTGAGAGGATGCAGAACATCTGGATCAACATCTACTGAACACTATTGGGTTTTCCTAACGTTATGAACTAAACCGGTTCCTTAAAAGAAGGTGATCCAGCTTTTTTTGTTGTTGTTTGTTTGTTTGTTTGTTTGTTTCTGAATACCAGATCCTGTATCTGTCCAACCAAACCCAGTTCCAGTCCAAAACCAGCTGACACACACACCATGCCTTGTTCCAAAATAAGCTGATGCCCAAACTGGTCTCGTTTTAGGACCAGATGACGCCCTATCTTGTTCTAAACTAGAATCAGCTGATGTCCAGCAGGATCTGGTCCCAGAACCAGCTGACATGCCAGGTATCTCTCCACTCCTGGAACATCTGGAGAATTCTTCAGTCCCACTTTCTCATCTGCCATCTGGTCAACCCTCAGAGAAGTCTTTGTCCCAGATCATTTCAAACAGCCTGGATCTTCTGTCTGACCTCCTGACCCCTGAATGCCTCAGCATTACTTTCAGTAGTTTGTTTCAGCCTCCACACGTTTCAGATTAAAGTTCTTGGGTTCTGTTTTAAAAACCTGCTGGATCTGGTTTTCGTACAAGTTTTATATGTGTCCAGGAGACTGGAAGAAGATAAGAATCTGGCAGCAGATTAGGATTATACCTTTCACTTTACGTTTACAGTTGTGTGCTTTGTTGTGTACCTGCTCATGTCGTACAGGAAGCGGTCAACTATAGCCATGCGGTCCAGCTCGTGTTTGTGCTCCTCTAAAAGTTCAATGTCACTCTTCTCAGGAACAAACTTTAAGAGCTAAAACATAAAATTAGACAACTGTTCATGTGGTTTGTTGGCCAAAAAAAAAACGTAACTTTTTAGTGTCAACATAAAAAATGTCAAGTGACAGTACTGTTTCACCTCAACATGTTCCACCCATGTCCTGTGTTGTGTTTGTTACCTGCTCCAGCATGTCTTTTGGCAGCTCCTCGTGTTCATCCATGGTCAGGATGGCGTTACAGATCTCCTCATTGGTCATCTTCAGTCTGTCACACAAAAACATTTGTATCTTAGGTCACACGGGGCTTTTAAAATCACATGGTTCTGTGTTTGCACACACTGCAGACAGTAAGTATTGTATAATGAACCAAACACACTGCTGAAAGTGAGCACCAGTTACACAAATACACTGCAGACTAGAGCTGAACAATTAATTGCATTTACAATAATATCGCAATATGATAAAACGGATTTTCTAATCGCAAAGGCTGCAACTTGACGTGACCTGGTTACGTGACTCGAGTGAGCAGAGCAGAGCAGGGAGTGGGAGAAGTCAACACTGCGTTTTAACCGGTTGCACAATGACGTCAGGCTCGACAGAAGCAGATACATCTGAAAGTTTAGTACCAAAGAGGGGCAGCACGTCCGTTGTTTGGAATTATTTTGGCTATATCAAAGAAAACGCTGTGCAATAACGTATTGTGCAGAACCTGCCTTGATGCTGTTGCTACCTCTTGAGGTAACACCACAAATTTTTATCAACACTTTAAATCAGAATCAGAATAAACTTTATTATCATTGCACCAAGATACAACAAGAACATGTACGTGCAGTCGTCCGAAAGATGGACGGAGTGTACGAAGCTGCTGCTATAAAGCGCGGCCTTCTTATTCTTATTCAGAATACTGTACATTTATTTAGATAGAAAAGCCATGGAGGAGAGGTGATAGTGTGGCATTACAAAAAAGATCTCTTCACACCTTGTCCTTACAGGGCAAGGTTTAAGACATCAAAAATAAAAAACTCTGCCAGCTAAAAGCCCATTTATGAACACGTACATATGCATTTGATGATGAGGCAGTCCATGAAGCACTAGATAGTCTGTTGTCCTGAGAAGATGATGGTCAGCTGGCACAGTTCTAATAAGACTCCACAGAAGTGGGGGTGGGGTGGGGGGGTTGCGATAGACAAAGCTTTTCCTTAGTTTACAAATTTCCCAGGAGAAATTGATAAGGTGCATTCTACTGGTCCGTGCTTACAAGCCTCTTCGAGGTTGTTTTCATGCTGATGAGTCCCAAAGCCACAGGTGGCCTAAGATTCAAATCACGTCCAACTTACAGTTTCGCTCGTAAATTAGCTGATTTTGAGTCCTCCAGCACAAACCAAACCTTCACATAGAGAGCAACAGCACGAGGTCCAAATTAGCTTCAGCCGTCTTCTTTGTATGTTGACAAACCAGGATCCAAACTATTCCAAAAACAGGAAACCTGTTATCACAAATCCAATTATTGGCAATTTCAGCGTCCTCGGTCGATAGCAGAGGTAGACACATCTCCTCCCCACCGAGATATATCCAGCTGCACGTCTCATCTGAGCAGATGAGGGTTCTCCAGGACCCTGTCGCTTTGTTGGAAGAATTTGTAATATATGTCGAAAGTCCAGCTGGTCAGATCCAAAACAGTAGTTTCCATTTTGAGAGATGTGTAAAAAAAATAAGAGCTGCTCCGATACACAGATAGAGAGCAACAACAAAAAAAAGGCAGGAGGAAAACAGGGAGCGGGAATGAATGTGTGCACCCCGCTAGAGAGCTAGTGAAGAAAAACAAACACCACAAAGCCATTTACAAAAGTTGCATGGCTAGAATGCCAACGACCAGTGCTTCAACTTCAAGTAAGCAAAGTACCAGCTGACAGGGATCACTGACCGAACTGTTCGAAGGTAATAACCGAACTCATAGTGAAAGACATGATGCCCATTAATATAGTGACCAAGGCTGGGTTTACAGCTTTGGTAAACACAAGGGATAAACTACAGAATGCCTTCGCACACACACATTTTAGCCAAGTTGCTATGCCAGAGCTATACAAAAAAAATGCAGAAACAGAGTTGCAGCGGAGCTGAAAACAGTGGAGTTTTTTGCAACTGAAACAGACTGATTCATTGCTTGTGTTCAATGAAAAATACTGTACATAAGAAGACATTGGAAAATAATCGCATATTAAATCGTAATCACAATATTGAGGTTAAAAAAAAATTCGCACTTAGAATATTTTCCAAAATCGTTCAGCCCTACTACAGACAATGAGCATCTTACAGTTAAAACACACTGCAGACAGTGTTGCACAGTTAAAACACAATGCAGACAGTGAAACAAAGAACTACAGTCATACTCAGAACCAGCTTCAGAGACTGACCGTGACAGCAAGATGTTACAGTTATGAGCTCGGCGGCCATCAATCACTGACAGCTCCTTCGCTTTCTTAACAGTCATGTCCTCCCCAGTTTGCTTCTGTACACACACACATACACACACAAAACTGTAAAATCTACCAACACAACTCTGCAGTGACAACTTTTCATCACATCTTTACCACCTCAAATTGTTGAAAGACCATACAGTGGTGCTTGATAGTTTCTGAAGCGTTTATAAGTTTCTATATTTCTGCATAAATATGATCTAAAACATCATCTGTTTCACACAAGTGCTAAAAGTAGATGAAGATAATCCAATTAAACAAACGAGGCAACAATATTATACTTGGTCATTTATTTATTGAGGGAAATGATCCGATATTACATATTTGTGAGCGGCAGAAGTATGCAAACCTTTGCTTTCTGTATCTGGAAGAGCAGACTTTGATAGATCCTGTTCTTTAAATCAAACAGGGTGTCCACTCACACCTGATCATCACCCAGTGATTGAAAACACCTGACTCTAATTATACCTTCAAATTAGCTACTAATCCTAGAAGTTTACATACTTTTATCACTCACAGATATGTAATATTGGATCATTTTCCTCAATAAATAAATGACCAAGTATAAATTTTTTGTCTCATTTATTTAACTGTGTCCTCTTCATCTACTTTTAGGACTTGTGTGAAACTGATGATGTTTTAGGTCATATTTATGAAGAAATATAGACAATTATAAAGTCTTCACAAAGTTTCAAACACCACTGTAAGTTGTTTTCCTGTCTCCTGATGCTCTGCGGCCTGCTGTCGCTCAACACTGAATGAAGCTGCACGACAAATATGTTGTGCTTTTACTGTAAGCGTGTTGTGTTACCGTTGGACGCTGGTATGCTGAAAAAGTCTTCTCAAACTCCTCCAGATCCAGATGTTTGTAGACCTCCATATCATCGATTTCTTTCCAGATGGTTCCTTCTGTCTTGGCCTGAAACAAACAAATCAACAGTGTTGTGTCTTTTCTGTTGATGTCTCAGCTGTTTTGATGATAAATTCTCAGGTTTGACCAGTAAAGTTCATGTCAATCAAACTCAGCAGCAGGAACAGCTCTGACAGAAGACTTTACCTCCATCAGCTTGCTCCAGTTGAAGGATTTCAGCGGGTGAGATGGTTGAGGAATGTTCTTCTTCTTTTCTGCTATTCCTAAAGGAGCTCCTGGTGGAGGGGGAGCTAACGGAACAATGCCAAAAACTGGGGGGCCTCCTGGAGGAGGTGGAGGAGGAGGAGGGGGTGGAAATATGGAGGTGGATGAGGTAGGAGTTGTAGGAACTTGACCAGCAGAGGTCACAGGTGGTCCCCCAGGAACACCTGCGGTCTAATAGGAGAAATGACAGGGCTTCAGATGTTTCACTCTGACGCGAGTGTTTAATGACGTTCATACAGAAACAGTTTTTGATGTCGTGTTCGTTGGAGAACGTACAGAGCCGAGCTGCTTCAGACGCAAGGACAGATCCTCCACCTGCCGCTTGGCCTGCTTGTGCTCATTGCTTTCTCGTTCCAGTTTGTCCTTCATCTTGTTCAGCGTCTCCATCATCTCGTCCTTCTCTTTTTTCTTGGCTTCGCACTCCCTGTCTTTCTTTTCCAAGCGCTGCTGCAGAGTTTGTTGCTCTAAGAAGACGTGACAATAAAAATCTGTAAAACAGGACCTGGAAACTCAGAGTGTGGTTCATGTATTCGTCAGGTCTAGACTGGACTATTGCAGTGGTGTGTTATCTGGGTGTCCAAATACTTCTTTGAAAAGTCTTCAGATGATCCAAAATGCTGCTGCCAGAGTCTTAACTGGAGTTAGTGGGAGAGATCGTATACAATACATTGCCAAAAGTATTCACTCACCCATCCAAATTATTGGAATCCGGTGTTCCAACCACTTCCATGGCCACAGGTGTATAAATTGAAGCAGCTAGGCATGCAGACTGTTTTTACAAATATTTGTGAAAGAATGGGTCGCTCTCGGGAGCTCAGTGAATTCTAGCGTGGAACTGATAGGATGCTACCAATGCAACAAATCCAGTCGTGCAATTTCCTAAACATTCCACAGTCAACTGCCAGCTGTATTATAAGAAAATGGAAGGGTTTGGGAATGACAGCAAATCAGCCACGAAGTGGTAGGTCACATAAACTGATGGAGCGGGGTCAGCAGATGCTGAAGCGCATAGTGCGAAGAGGTTGCCAACTTTCTGCAGAGTCAATCACTACAGACCTCCAAACTTCATGTGGCCTTCAGATTAGCTCAAGCACAGTGCACAGAGAGCTTCGTGGAATGGGTTTCCATGGTCGAGCAGCTGCATCCAAGCCATACATCCCCAAGTGCAATGCAAAGCATTGGATGCAGTGGTGTAAAGCACGCTGCCACTGGACTCTAGAGCAGTGGAAGCGCATTCTCTGGAGTGATAACTCGCGCTTCTCCATCGGGCAATCTGATGGACGAGTCTGGGTTTGGCAGTTGCCAAGAGAACGGTACTTGTCTGACTGCATTGTGCCAAGTGGAGGGGGGATTAAGGTGTGAGGTTGTTTTTCAGGAGCTGGGCTTGGCCCCTTATTTCCATTGAAAGGAACCCTGACTGCTTCAGCATACCAAGACATTTTGCACAATTCCATGGTTCCAACTTTGTGGGAACAGTTTGGAGCTGGCCCCTTCTTCTTCCAACTTGACTGTGCACCAGTGCACAAAACAAGGTCCATAAAAACATAGATGGCAGAGTCTGGTCTGGTGTGGATGAACTTAACTGGTCTGCACAGAGTCCTAACCTCAACCCGATAGAACACCTTTGGGATGAATTATAGCGGAGACTGAGAGCCAGGCCTTCTCATCCAACATCAGTATGTGACCTCACAAATGCGCTTCTGGAAGAATGGTCAAAAATCCCCATAAACACACTCCTTAACCTTATGGACAGCCTTCCCAGAAGAGTTGAAGCTGTTCTAGCTGCAAAGGCTGGACCAACGTCATACTGAACCCTATGGATTAGGAATGGGATGTCACTTAGGCTCATATGTGAGTCAAGGCAGGTAAGCGAATACTTTTGGCAATGTAGTGTATCTCCAGTTTTAGCTTCTCTCCATTGGCTCACTGTCAAATCCAGAATTGAATTCAAAATCTTACTTCTAACCTACAAAGCTCTCAACAACCTAGCTCCATCTTATATTCGATCGTATTGTTCCATATTTTCCTAACAGAGCACTTCGCTCTCAGACTGCAGGCTTACTCGCGGTCCCTAGAGTTTCCAAAAGCAGAATGGGAGGAAGATCTTTCAGTTATCAGGCTCCTCTATGGTGAAACCAACTTCCAGTTTCTGTCCGTGAGGCTGACACATTGTCCAGTTTTAAAACTGGGTTCAAGACTTTCCTTTTTGATTAATCCTATAGTTGGGGTTGGCTTGTTATGCTGCCTTAATTTTAGATGACTAGAGGACAAATTGGCCTCATTTCCTTAAATGAATTGTTAAAATTGAACAGCTTTCATTTTACACTATTTCTATCAACGTGATTCTTGCCCTGCCATTGTGTATCTGTTCCTCTCAAATCCAGCCCGTCAAAGCAGATGGCCTCTTGTCTTGAGCCTGGTTCTGTTAAAGGTTTCTTCCTCATGAGGGAGTTTTTCCTTTCCACTGTCGCCTTCATGCTTGCTCAAGATGAGAGTTATGCGATGAAGTTAAACTTAAAACAGTCTGCTCCTCAGATAAATAATGTTAAAATATTATTTTTAAATATTAATGTTTCTGTTCAGTGCCCTGAGTCTGTTGTGATTTTGCACTATAGACATAAACTGAATTGAGTGTTTGGATCTTGATTCTGTTTTTATGAAAAAGTTTTTGATTCTTTACCTTTTCTCAGTTTAGCAGCTTCTTCCTTCCATTGTTTCACCTCATTTTCATTGACCAGCCTAAAAACAATAACATTGGAACAACATGCAGTAAACTATAGTTTACCTTTCTGCTGCCCTTGGGTTAAAGTGGCCCCACATTCAGGGGTTGTTTTGCCCTGAGAGCAGCAGGAGGATTTATGTCTTTTACTTTAATTTATCATCTGTTTTTACTAAACAGACCAACATGACCCATCACTGGAAACTAGATGTTTGAACTTACAAGTTCAGCATGTTTTTAACGTTGAAGTCATCCAGCGGCGCAACGTCTGGGTTGTCACCTTTGGCTGTCTGCAAAACCACCTGCTGAACAATCCGGTCCAAAAGCATCCAGTACTGAAGCGTGCTCCTGCTCTGCTTATCTGAGATTTAAATAAAAAAAACGACTGTGAGAAGATGCTGTTCTCAAAAAAAGAAGGAAAATGGTGAAAGTGATGCCATCTTACAGGGGATCAGGAGGCAGTGCTGCAGCACAGACATCAGGTGAGGATAAGCTTCACTGTAGCTCAGCTTCTTCCTGAGCAGATCAAACATCTGGCTCGCACTTTTAGTGTTCACATGGACCTGAAGGAGCACATATCAGATCAACACACAATAAACTGTCAATCTAAGTTCTTTACTATATTTAAATGTAAAGTTTCTCACAGCGTCAAAGCGTTGGGACATCTCATATTCATCGTTGCCACGGAACTGCTCAAAGAAGTCCAGATGCCTGAAAGACACATACTGTAGGTCAGGGTACAGTCCTACAAATGTAACAAAGTAAAGTTTTGTCCTCTGGACAGATTCTTCTTGTTGAAACACAAAACAGGCTCTAGAGAAATATGGATATCCTAACTGGGCCTTCCTGAAAGCAGAGAATAAACCCAAACAGGACTCCAGCCAACCATCAGGTGAAAAGAAGGAACCCAGACCCAGACCAGTGGTCATTCCGTATGTTGCGGGAGTTTCAGAGACATTGAGACGTTTATTTTCTAAACACAACGTCCCAGTGGCTTTTAAACCCCAAAATACATTACGGCAAAGACTGGTTCATCCCAAAGATCCAGTCCCCCGGCACAAACAGAGTAATATTGTGTATGCTGTTCAGTGTCAGGAGGGCTGTGATCAGTCTTATATCGGGGAAACTAAACAGCCACTGGCCAAAAGGATGGACCAGCACAGAAGATCAACATCATCAGGTCAGGACTCTGCGGTCTACACTCATCTCCACGCCAGCGGTCACTCTTTCAGGGATGAAGATGTTCACATCCTTGATAGAGAGGAACGATGTTTGAGAGAGGAGTAAAGGAGGCCATCTTTGTGAAAAGAAACCGTCCATCATTAAACAGAGGTGGAGGCCTCCGGGTTCAACTGTCCCCCTCTTAAGGCTCACCCATAGCTCTGCGCATGTCCATGCGCGTGTCCGTACGCGTGTACTGTACGCAGGCAGTTCACCCGCACAGCTCGGCGTTCGTTCTCGCGTACATTCTTGCGTTTTCGCACCAAATTCTTGACGTCATTTGAGCAACAGCAGGGCGGAGCATTTACCTACGGAACAAATTGAGGTCGCTGATTGGTCATTTGCTGACACGCCTACTGAATTGATTGACAAGTCGGGTGGGGGGAAAAAAGGCGCGAGCTGGCAGATGCAGCCGCACCGGTGTTTTGTGTTTATATGTTATTAAAGAGTTCTAAAAAATAAAAATAAACAGGGAGCGCTGGTCCTGCAGCCCACACATCAGACCAGAACACCAGGAAATCTGCAGAACCTCCCGCAGCCACGCTGGACCCGAGTTTAATTCGCTCGTGACAAATTTTTCATTTCTCATCATTTCAGTCATGGAGTCAGCTGAGGAGGAAGCGATCACTTGCCTTTTGGCAAAAAACAAAAGAAAAGGTCAGATATGGGATGAAGAAGGGGAATTTAATACATTTGTGTCGCATACAAAACAGTCCGGCACCGGGCAGTTTATTGTGCGACAACGCGTTTGCGTACGCGGTCGTAAAATTTGAGCTTTGCACGTACATGCCCTGTGGGGATACGCTTGTGCCTCTGAGTGCGGACGGCGTACAGTGGCGTACAGCCGTACGCAGAGCTATGTGGGGGCCTTTACAATGCTGTTATTATAGTATCACTCAGCCCTCTGTGAATAGCAAGCAGCCATGAGGGCACTAACGATCAATTGTTAAGCTGATGGTCCTCCTTTTGCATGTGAACAACTACGGTAGTTTTGGTTGCCAGCAGCAAAAAGGGTTGATCCACTATGAGGAGGTGATATTTATAAAACTGAGTTTGTTGCAGCTCCTCAGTCTTTTTGATAAAAGATGAAACGTTTCAACAAGAAGAATCCATCCAGAGGACCAGATTTAACTTAGTTAGATTTTTCTACCTGGATTATTGAGCATGCAGGACGTCCTACAAATTATTTAAAATGGAAACATGTACCTGTCCAGGGTGGCATCTTCGTGCAGGCGAAGTTTATCAATGATTGGCTGAATGCCTAACATCAGAAACTCGTAACGTAAATGGATTCGGAAATCCAGATTTTGCTGAAAGCAAAATCACAAAAGAAAATATAATAATTAAAATAGATTTTTATATACAGTATTTTTAATAAACTGCATGGTCGTGTGTTTCTTCTGGCTTTCGGGCTTTTAGACTTAATGTTGCACATTGCTCTCTAAAAAAGCAATTACATTATTGATAAACTAGTTGATATTTGATCAGCGTGAGACAGATGTTCACCTCTCCTTCTCCCTGGCTGAGCAGAGCGTTGATGAAGGACATGGTGGCTGTTTTCAGACTGACTTCATCTCTGTATTGGCCGGTGGATCGGTCCAAACTTGTCAGCAGGTTCTGCACACAGAACAGAAAAGGTTTAATGTTGGGCAACATTCTTCTGTTCAGTGTTTGCCATACTTTTAGGAACCACGATTCAGTTTCAACCATACTTTTACTCTGAAAGGTAACAGGTCACTTCCTATTACCTGATTGTGCTTTGTGAGGTGAAAAATCTGTCAGCAGGAGGGTTAGATTGACTTCTTTAATGCTCTCCATCCACACTGAAGCCGCTCTCATTAAACTTTACTGAAATATTGTTAAACGTTTCTGTAAAAGTCACAGCAAATTTGAGAAACTTATTTCTAAAAGATTTTTTGTAAAATTCAACAGAATATTGTGGAAAAGGTCCTGGGGTATTCCTGAAAATTAGTTGAACTATTCCTGAAATGTGTCTGAAATATTTCATTAAAGTAGCTTAAATATTACTGAAATGCTTCTGAAAAGTTGTATTTCTATACGGGGAAAATGTAAATTAAATATTTTTAAAAGTATAAAAATGTTAGGGCCCAACATGTAAAGGATTCAAATTGAATCACAATTAAAAACATTAATGTGGCTTATGATTAAACCACACCAATGTGAAGAAGAGCAGACCTGGAAACGGGTTCTCTCTGAGGCGAACTTCTGGTAGTGCAGCATGGCCTCCAGGACCTTCTTATGACCTCCAGGTACCAAACAGACGGCGCCGAGGATCTCTAACACCGCCACCTGAGGACACACACATCCATATTTTTATTACAGAGCAAGAACTCCAGAAGAATTTGAAAACAGATCGATCAGAAATAACCAAAGTAGAAGAAAAAAGGTCCAGTTTCACTCAAAGTCTCGTTATCTCGTTTTATCTTTCCACCAAACATGACCGACATCCAAACGACTGGTATGAAGAGAACAAACTAAAAGTAGCTCCAGTGTTTATTCTATCAAACGTAATCAAACGTTCTTCAAATTCCACACGGGGCGATTTATTTGGAAAAGTTCTGACTTCATGGGTTTGATTTAAACCTTTGTCCCACTTTTTTATTTTCTACGGTAATCTTTGACTTACTGCTTGAACCAAAGTCTTGTGGAATAATTTCATAAAATAAAATTTGTGATTCATTATAAAAACAACCAAAGTTTTCCTCACAGACCCACAATGAGTTTGAAACAGTCAAGGAATGTTTTTTTAGCTTGTGGTCCAGGAAAACAACTGGTTGTGAGTGGGCGGAGTCCAGCTTGTTACAGGTAGAGTCAAGTATTCACCTGATGACACATGTGCAGGTACTTCCTCCTCTGACATTTATTTCTGCAGCTCCTAACGAGCTACTACTTAAACACCTCAAACAGCCGAAATGATGGAATTAAAACTAAATTTCCTGCCAAACTTCCAGGTGACACTGTGACCTGAAGAACTTTAGCTGAACTGTGCTGAAGTAGCTGAAACTGAGTTGTTGAAGCTACAAGAAGCAGAACACTGGTTTAAAGCTAAAACAGCAGAAAATTACAGTGAATGAACAGAGCATGAGTCAAAAACTAAATGATGCAAAATGTTAAAATAAAGTGACAAAACTCGAGCTGATAGTAGCAAAGCACTAGCAAATTTTGCACAAGGTTAAAATGTAGCTGGAAACAAAACAAAAAAAAGTTACTAAAAGATAAAACTAGAAAAACGCAATTCTAAAATCTAAAATAACAATGGTTAGGTAAATGTATGAAAATGCTAACTAAATATAAAACTTTAGAAAGTAGCTTGAAGCTAAAGGTTACTGTGCTAAAACTAGCATACTGTATATTGTTTTTTTCGGTCAAGTTTATTTTTTATCTATTTTTTTGGCATAATGTGCATGCCCTGCAACTTATAGGCCCAAGCGACATATTTATGGATTTTCTCCCATATTTATAAACCATTTTTTGGCTGAGATATAACTGTTTTCATTCATTCTGAAAAAGAACAGTACCATTTTCAGCCACTAGAAAGCAGCAGAGTAGTAGTAGCAGTATGGCATGCCGTTGCATCATGTAATAGGTAAACGTGGCTATTAGGACAAATTCACAAAAGTTCAACACAAAAACCATCGGACTTTATTTATTATCCTTTACTTTATACTTTATTGTTTTTGTCTTGAACTTTTTAGAATTTACCATGTCCTGGATGACTGAGAATCTTCAACTGCTATTAATGACACCATCGACTTGCCATAGTCCCAATTTCATTCTGCTCGCTGCTTGGAGCAAGTCAAACCAGCTGCACCGCCCTTACGAAAAGCAATTAATTGGAACATTAAAGTGCATTTATTAAGTAAAAGTTCAACTGAGACACACCTTTGCTATAATTTCGAGCAAACATATAATTGTTTTAGGTGCTTTTCTTGTTAAATTTAGAAGAAACGAGCAGCGTTCCTCCTCATTGTTTTTCCTCCCTTTGCGCGCTCCCAGAGCACCGAGGTAGCAAATACTTTTGAAATGCTGCTGATTTGACCGTTAAAGTCCTTTTATTAAGCAAATGTTGGACTGAGACACACCTTTACTATAATTTCAAGCAAACAAATATTGTTTTTAGGTGTTTCTCTTGTTAAATTTCAAAGAAATGTGGAGGCTCGTCCCTCTGCGCGTGCCCGCAGCTTCCGCAAATCGGGTTTTGAAATGCAGCTGATTTGACCATCAAAGTGCATTTATTAAGCAAAAGTTAGACTGAGACACACCTTTACTGTAATTTTGAGCAAACATATAACTGTTTTTAAGTGTTAATCTTGTTAAATTCTTGTTAAAGTCCTCCTGTGCACGCTCCCGCGGCTACCATTTGGCAGCCTATCGATTTTTGGCACAACACCGGCCCACATACCAGGTTGTCAGCGGTGATGCATAATAGATGCAACATAGTGAAGCAACACATTATTGGAATTTTGCACTTTTTTTGACATATGTGGACTGATGTGACTTGTAGGGCGGTGCGGCGGTGCGGCGGGTACGGCGGAAGATACGGTATATATCACACAGTATATGTAACTGGGGTCTGCTGGTTACATGTTCGCACCTTGGTTTTGATGTTTTCAGCAGCCAGACTTTGTGCGATGATGTTGATGCTCTCAGGGTGTCCCAGGACATGAGCCCTGCCCTGAGAGCTGTTCATCAGAGCCTTGAGGCAGCCGATCAGAGACGTATGGGCTGAGGACTCGCACGTCTCATACTCCATCTTCTTCAGGAAGTTCAGGAGGCAGGAGAGACCGTCCAGCTCAATGAACCGGGTCACAAAGCTGCAGGAGATAAGTGACAGCGAGAACTGGTTAGTCTCAGAGGTTCAGGTGAGTGATCACCTGTTGGACTGAGAGCACACACCTGATTGGTTGAGTCCGTAGAGCTGTTTTCAGACCATCTATGACCTTCTGGTTCTCTTCTTTCAGAGACTCGAAATCGTTCCTCTGTGGAGACAGGGCCCAAACAGAAACCAGGAAAAACATCCTGAAGCTGTTATTTGTTTTATTTATCCTTCAGAAGGGTGAACAGTTTATCACTTACAGCAGCCATCAAGTTGATCTTATCGATGTAATACTGAGGCCGGCTGGTCACTTCTTCCTCATCTCCCTGAAAAACAAACAAACAGATTAAAACTAGTGAAATTCAATCCTCAGTAAAAATGCTGAATGGTGTTGCTGAAATTTTGTGAAAGAACTAAAGTAGAAGCTAATGAAAAGCAAAATGGTAGCTAAATGACAAAAAGCAGCAAAACTCTAACTAAAAGCTAAAAGTACCCAAATGTTAGAAGCTAAGAGTAGCAAATAACTATTTGAAGGTAAATTAACAAAATGTTAGCTGTATCTAAGTATCTAAAGTCAGTGGAAAAAGGCTGCTATGGGCTAAAAGAAGCAAAACACTAGCTAAAACTAAAGCTAGCAAAACCAAAACAGTTGCTAAAAGTAGGAAAAAAGATTAGCTAAAAATACAAAAACTACCTGAAAGCTAAAGTAATGTGTTAGCTAAAAGTTGACAAAGACTAGCAAGAAACAAACTGTAACAAAAGGCTTAGCTAAAAGTGGCAATATGCTAATTATAAACAGAAAAACAGGCCACAGAATAAAAGTACCGGTAGGTACCGGTAAACTCCACAAAAAATAAAAGTTTATCTAAACATACAGTGGTGCTTGAAAGTTTGTGAAGACTTTAGAATTTTCTACATTTCTGCATAAATATGACCTAAAACATTTTCACACATGTTCTAAAAGTAGAATAAAGAGAACCCAGTTAAACAAATTAGTCAAAAATAATATACTTGTTCATTTATTTATTGAGGAAAATGATCCAATATTACATATTTATGATGGTAAAGTATGTGAACCTCTATCAATGGGATGATGATCAGGTGTGAGTGGACACCCTGTTTGATTTAAAGAACAGGATCTATCAAAGCCTGCTCTTCACAACATGCTTGTGGAAGCGGATCATGGAGATTTCTGAGGACCTCAGAGAAAGAGTTGTTGATGCTCATCACAGGCTGGAAAGTGTTACAAAACCATCTGTAAAGAGTTTGGACTCCACCGATCCACAGTCAGACAGACTGTGGACAAATGGAGGAACATCAAGATCATTGTTACCCTCCCCAGGAGTGATCGACAAACAAAGTTCACTCCAAGGCGTGGAATAATCTGTGATGTCACAAAGGACCCCAGGGTAACTTCTAACAACTGAAGGCCTCTCTCACATTGACTGATGGGTCCACCATCAGGAGAACTGAACAACAATGGTTCATGGCAGGGTTGAAGGAGAAGCCATTGCTCTCCAAAAAGAACATTGCTGCTCGTCTGCAGTTTGATAAAGATCACATGGACAAACCAGAAGACTGTTGGAAGAATGTTTTTTGAACGGATGAGACCAAAATAGAATTTTTTGGTTCAAATGAAAAGAGTTATGTTTGGTCCTGCATAAGAACCTTATCCCATCTGTTAAACATGGTGGTGGTAGTATCATGGTTTGGGCCTGTTTTGCTGCATCTGGACCAGGACGGCTTGCCATCGTTGGTGGAACAATGAATTCTGAATTATATCAGAGAATTCTAAAGGAAAATGTCAGAACATCTGTCTACGAACTGAATCTCAAGAGAAGGTGGATCATGCAGCGAGACAACGACCTGAAGCACACAAGATGTTCTACCAAAGAACGGTTCAAGAAGAATAAAGTTCATGTTTTGGAATGGCCAAGTCAAAGTCCTGACCTTAATCCAATCCAGATGTTGTGGAAGGACCTGTAGTGAGAAGTTAATGTGAGGAAATCACCAACATCCAGAGTTGAAGCTGTACAGAGGGATGGGCTAAAATTCCTCCAAGCTGGTGAGCAGGACTGATCAAGGATTCCTGGAAATGTTTAGTTGCAGTTATTGCTGCACAGTGAAAGCAAAGGTTTACACACTTTTACCACTCACAAATATGTGATCATTTTCCTCTATAAATGACCAAGTATAATATTTTTGTCTCATTTGTTTAACTGGTTTATCTTCATCTACTTTTAGGACTTGTGTGAAAATCTGATGTTTTAGGTCCTATTTGTGCAGAAATATAGAAAATTACAAAGCATTCACTAAACATTCAATCACCACTGACTGTGGCTCTTCACTGAATTCAATCCCGCACGTTGTCCTTTGACTCCACTCACATACCATACCATTTTATTTATAGGGCACTTTAAACAGCGACAAGGCCAACCAAAGTGCTGTACAAACAAACAAACAACAGGCAACACACAACAATGAAGTACAAAAAATAGACATAAGAACATCGCAGATCATAAATAAAACGACCAAACACAGATCAGCTGGTGTTGAAAGCGACAGAATAGTAATGGGTCTTTCACATGATGTGAAACCTCCAGGTGTATGTTCATGGTCTGTCCCAAAGTGTCTGCTTTTGCTTTTTCAAGTATGTTTTTGCTGCTAAGTGACTCCTTGTTCAATTTTTTTTCCCAAGTGCTCTACGCTTTGTCATGTCAGAGGCAGATGAAGTTATTAAACATGACACCCATTCTTTGGCCAGTTTAATTCCACTGGTTTTCTCTGGTCTTAAAGTCCCCACTGCCTTGCATGTAGACTAGAGCAACCCAAACCGGATTTTCCCATTAAAAGCCATGGATAATGAGTCTTCTTGGCCTTGAACTGGGCAGCTGTCCAGATTGTTGGGCATCCCTCACTTGATGGTTCTGAGCCCGACTCTTCTCCGCTGTTGTTGTCCTCCTCCACACGTGAAACCCAGGGGGTTCATGGCGGCTGTGGGCTCCTGCCCAGGTAAAGCTGGGATAGCTCGGCACTCATCCACTACAACGCTCGCTCCTGCTCAGTATCGTCACTGTCATCTTGTGCTTCAATTTTTTGGTTGATAGTTGGACAATGAGAATCGTTTTTTTTGTTAAAAAAAAAAAAAAGTAAGTACGGTAAATTAGACTGTCTTTTCGACATTTTGATTTATGCTTATATTTTGAAAAATGGCGCTGTTGTTTTACGTCACAAAGTATGTCACGTGATTACCCTCCAAATATCTTTCTTGTATTTTTAATAAACAGCTAAAATTTTATTAATGATCCACTTAAACTATAAAACTGATTTGCAATTTTTTTATGCCTTTTAATTATATTTTTGAGTTTTTTTTTTATAAAAATGCGCGAGGACTTTGGACTTTAGGCAGGGCCGGATTAACAACCCCAGGGGCCCCTGGGCACCGAAGCTCACAGGGCCCCCTCCCTAACCTAACACCCATTT
>JBBPBX010000024.1:83698-151102 GCA_038048925.1 Garcialebias charrua | reverse complement strand
AATATATATATATATAAACCATTTTACATGTACAGGTAATATGAAAAGAAAAAACATAAAATGAAAGGTGGCAGAAAGAAGAAGAAATCTTATTACGGTATATCTGCCCCTTTTAAAAATATATCAATTCAAACAATCAATTCAAAAAATAATTTTCTATGAGTAATCGAACAAAAAAAGTAACTCATCACAGATCTAAAAAATTTCTAGTACAATAAACATTTAAACTGAACATATTAATATTTTGTTAATTTAGTTTTGATCATTTTTTTAAACACAAGCACTGATTTTGCATTTTTAACATAATTTTCTAAACCGTTCCACAAATCAACTCCCTGTATTGAAACAAGCCTTCCCTTTAAACTAGTTTTGTACTCAGGTTTAGCAAAAATCTCAGTTCCCTTAAGACTGTAACAGCTCCTTCTCTTAACAAAATGCATTTGAATGTTTGAAGGCAATGCAGTATTATACATTACTAATAAAATATTATAGTCCACCAAATCATAAAACTTCAGTAATTTGAGTTGGTTAAATAATATATTTGATGGATGACAGTAAGGCTTTCTTGTAATAATAATAATAACTTTACTATACTGTATAAATATAGTATAAGAGTGGTAAATTTAAACAACAAATTAAACCAAAACCTTCTTTACGTGTTGTTTTTCTACTCCGGATGAAATGTGAAAGCTTGTTCCAGAACCGCCACAAAAGGAGGGCGATCATGTAATCATCTCTTTGTTCATTTGTTCGTCTGTTAGCAAAATATCTCATGAACCACTGGACAGATTTTAATGAAAATTTCATTGTGTAAAAACTGGATAAACATCTGCAACTGATTCCATTTTGGAGTCAGCTTGATTCAAGATGGCCACCATTGGTGATGGCTACAACTCAGTCAGTTTTACTGATATTGAGTTAAACTCTGGTGTGGTAGTAGCTGAGAGTCATCCACAACACATACAGTATTCTGAGCACGAACAGATTGGACATTTTAACATAACGTTTAACATTTTGACCTGCAATGGGTGATATACATTTCTTCAAGGATTGATCCTTAGTGGCCATATTATTTTACAATGTTCATATTTTTAAGCTTTATCTTTGTTTTGTTTATGTTTTTTTTCACGTTATTGCACATTCATACATACTGACCTTCTTTTCTACTCTATTTTACTCAGTTTAAAATGTTTTTTCTGAAACTCAAGTTCTTTCATGTTTTAGATTTATTCGTTATGTTGACTTGTGCTGATCATGACTTAAGTTTTTTGTTTTGTTTGCTTGTTTCTTATTTCTTTGTTTTTTTTTTATTTGGGGTTTTTAAATGGGATGTAGCCGACACCTGAGCAGGTGACAAATTAAACCTGCTGTGGATTTGCAAGCTGTCAGTAATGCTGTCATTATTTTTCCTCCATGTTTGTATTTGCTGTTATAACACCCGTAGTTTTTTTTTTTTCATATCTTCTTCGTTAACTGATCGATTTTGTTTTCTAACTTACTGTAGATCTAGTTAAAATGAAGTAAAGTTTAGAATGTGCTCATTTGGACTAAATGTCATCAGCTTTATTCTGTTGTTCGCTTGTTTTAAATTATAGTAAAATGAAATTAATGGATTTGACGATGTAAAATGTGTTGTTTTGAAAAATACAAAATATATTTTCAGATAAAAAGCAGAATTTACAACCCACATCAGTCCACAGAGTTTAAACAAACACCAAACAATGAGGATCCAAAGGCCACAAACTAAGTTTACTGACCTCAGACTAAAAACCAGAGCCAAGGTTTCACTTTTAAACAGAATTTAATTGATTTTAGTTTTATCTTCTCTGTGTTTCTGAGGATTTATCACACCTGAGTTACACAGGTGTTCAGATCAGGTCTTTCCCATCCCAGGATGGGATTTTATTATTCATAACAAGAATATTTAATAAAATAAAATAAAATATATTGACGCGAAGTGAACAAAAGCTGTGTTTTCTTGTGAATGTGCAGCTCCAGAAACCAGTAAAACCTGAAACTTGGAGTCATATTCATTTCTAAACCATCTGATGTTAAAATATTTACAAGATATTTTAGATAAAGTCAAAAATGACTTTCTTACCTTTGAGATCCTCCCTATAGAAAAATGTGGGAAGTCATTTTCGGGCTGTGATGGGTCAGAACCTTAAAGTCCAACATGCTGACAAAGGCAAACTGTGATTCTTCTCTAAATGTTTTGAATCATCACAACAAAAAAAGGAAAAGCTTTAAAAATAAAAAGTCCTCACGTCCATGAAGGGAAAACTACAAAACTCACTGGGTCTGTTTCCTCCACAGGTGCACAGACTCACCTGAGTTTTCAGGAGCTGATTCACGTCGTTCGTCCAGTTTCACAGAAACCTGCAAGACTCCACCAAAAACTCAGTGTCTGCTCGTGTGCCTCTGATGTCATGCTCAGTGTGTGTGTGTGTGTGTGTGTGTGTGTGTGTGTGTGTGTGTGTGTGTGTGTGTGTGTGTGTCCTTGTTTATGCTACGTTGTAAGGCCCAGTTTTCTGAGTTTTACCAAATTGTGAGGCCCAACTGGTTCTTATGGGGCCCAAAGCCCGGGCCCCATAAGAAGAAGTCCCGTTGGTGGGTTAGGGGTTAGGTTTAGGACTAAGGTGTGAATTGAGGATGTGTTAAGGTTAGGGTTAGGTATGCATTGGTAATGGTTAGGTTTAGGGTAAAGGTCAGGGTTAGGCTATAGAAATGAATGAAAAATGAATGGAAGTCAATGCAATGGCCCCACAAAGATAGTAAAACAAACCTGTGTGTGTGTGTGTGTGTGTGCACGTCCAGTGAACTGTCAAACCCAACCTGAGTGTAACTCTGGAGTTTCAAACTCAACAGCATTCCTGCAGCAGGAGTCACACCCAGCCCCACCCCTGCAGCAGCAGGTGAGGCTACACGTTCAATTCTCTGTCATTTACATCAGAGCAAATCGGGCGATGGACCGAGCCTTTTGGTGCCTTCAGAACCTACCCCAGGTGTTTGCATCAGCAGGTGGAGGTCACCTGATGCTGAGCGTGTCGGTGCACCGATCTCAGCTCTGTTGTTCTGTCTTTAGGTATTAAATTATATATTTGAATGATTCACTCAAAGGAATCCATCTGAAAGCTCAACCATGCAGCTCTGCCTCAGATCTTTCCATTTGTCCAGACTGGATTCGTTTTGAGTTTTAAGACTCTCGCTAACTTCCCTCAAAAGTTTTGCGGGACTTGTCTAACTCTGCTAACTTGGACTAATTTTGGACAGGTGGAACCCTGACCCTCTGAATACATGCTCAGGTTCATGGTTTCCCAAACATCTGAACCGGTCCAACACTGACCCTCCGAACAGGAGAGCTAACTCCAACCCTGAACAAGACTCTGTAGAAGTCTAACCAGAGAGGTCCAATCTTGACCTTCTCAACAGGTCCATGATCAACTGTCAACCTTTTGAACAGGTCTAACCCTAAACAGAACTAACCTTTAACCTCTGTAGAGGTCTAACCCTGGAGAGGTATGATCCTAAACTTCTGTACACGTCTAACCCTAAACAGAATTAGTCTATATACAATGTAAAGGTCTAACCCTCCATATAGGTCTTACGCTGAAAGGTATTTCCTCAACCATCTGTACAGGTCTAACACCCTCATCCATCTATTATCTTCTACTTGTTCTGAAGTTGCAGCATGGTGGCACCTGTCTGGGTGGAGTTTGTGTGTTCTCTCCGTGCCTGTGTGAGTTTTCTCTGGGTACTCCTATTTCCTCCCACAGACCAAAAACATGCATGTTAGACAGATTGGTGACTCTAAATAGTCCCTAGGTGTGAGTGAGAGAGTGAATGATTGTCTTGTTTGTCTCTTTTTGTCCCTGTGATGGACTGGAGACCTGTCCAGGGTGCCTCCCTCTCAAACAGTGATGGCTGGATAAGGATACCAGTGACCCCCATGACCCAAAAAGGAAGAGCGGGTAAAGATAATGGATGGATGGATGTTCCGAAGTCGGGTTGTGGGGGCAGCAGCTTGAGCAGGCCGGTCCAGACATCTCTTTCCACAGCCACCTCTTCTGGGAGGACTCCAAGGCGTTCCCAGGCCAACCGAGGGACACAGTCTCTCCAGCATGTCCTGGGTCTTCCCTGGGATTTCCTCCCAGTCTGACATGCCCAAACCACCTCAACTGGCTCCTCTCGATGTGGAGGAGCAGCGGTTCTACTCCGAGTCTTTCCCAGATAACTGAACTTCTCACCCTATCTGTAAGGGAGAGTCCAGCTGCCCTGCGGAGGAAACTCATTTCAACCGCCTGTATCCTCAATCTCATTCTTTCAGTCAATACCCAGAGCTTGTGACCATAGGTGAGGGTAGAAATGTAGACCAACAGGTAAACAGAGTTGCTAGAGCACAACAACCTGTTTGAAAAATTTCAGTCTGGTTTTCGAGCCCGTCACAGTACTGAATCAGCACTGCTCAAAGTACAGAATGACATTCTTCTGTCTCTGGATGCAAAAAACCCTGCACTGCTGGTGATGTTAGACCTCTCAGCAGCTTTTGACACCGTCGACCATCAGGTACTAATCAACCGTTTGTCTCAGCAGGTTGGCCTCCAGGGAGCTGTGCTTGAGTGGTTCAGATCTTACCTAACTGGGAGAACTATTTCTGTCATGATAGGTGATCTGTCCTCCTCTTCATCAACCCCTCTGACCTTTGGCGTACCACTGGGATCCATTCTGGGACCAGTCCTCTTCTCTCTTTACATGCTGCCATTAGGATCAATCATCACACGTCATAACCTGTCTTTTCGTCTATATGCAGACGATTTACAAATCTATCTGCCAGTCACTCCCAACCCCTCACTCAGTTCAAACACTCTTGTCAACTGCTTAAATGACATTAAGCACTGGCTGTCTCAAAACTTCCTCCACCTAAACACAGATAAAACTGAATGCATTTTATTTCAGTGCCCCCGGTGACACCAGCAACATCCTTCCCAGTCCCAGTGTTGGTTTTCCCCTCCCCCACTTCAGAAATCTTGGAGTGCAGCTTGACTCCAACTTAAAGCTTGATAAACAGATCACTTCTGTTGTCAAGACCAGCTTCTAAAGTCACTCCTCAGCCGTAGTGATCTGGAGACGGCCATCCATGCCTTTGTGACCTCCAGACTTGACTATTGTAATGCTTTGTATGTTGGAATTAATCAATCTTCCATCTCCCGTTTACAGCTTGTTCAAAACTCTGCCACCCGCCTTTTGACCAACACACGAAAATATGAACACATCACTCCTGTCCTGTCCTCTCTACACTGGCTCCCGGTTCAGTTCAGGATACAGTTCAAGCTGCTGCTGTTTGTTTTCAAAGCTCTGAATGGACTTGCACCTCTCTACATCTCAGAACTTTTGAAAGTCCATCAGCCCAGCAGAGATTTACGATCTGCCAGTCAACACCTGCTGGAGGTGCCTCGCTCAAGGTACAAACAATGGGGAGACCGGTCATTTTCTGTTGCCGGCCCAAAAGCCTGGAACAGCCTCCCCCTTGAGCTGCGTGCCACCTCTGATCTGACTCTGTTCAAAACCAGACTGAAGACCCACTTGTTCAAAAAAGCTTTCAGTGTGTAACTTTTATTACTTTGGTATTTTAGTATGTAGCATTTTTATTTCCATTGCCTCCTTTTATTGCTGTTGTTTTTTTATTCTATTTTCACTGATTTGTTGTACCAGTTTTTATATTTTCTGTCCTGTTAAGCACCTTGGTCAATGCAAGGCATTGTAGGAAGGTGCTATACAAATAAAGTTTATTATTATTATTAATCTCACACTCCATTCTTCCCTCATTCATGAACAAAACCCTGAGATACTTGAACTCCTCAACTTGAGGCAGAACCTCACCCTCGACCTGAAGAGAACAATCCACCTCTTTCCGGTTGAGGACCATGACCTCAGATTTGGAGGTGCTGATTATCATCCCAGCCACTTCATACTCAGCTGCAAACCACTCCATTGAGAGCTGAAGATCACAGCACGATGACGCCAACAGGACCACATCATCTGCAAAGAGCAGAGATGGAATCCTGAAGCCACTGAACCAGACTCCCTCCGCCCCCTGGCTGCACCGAGAAATCCTGTCCATGAAAGTTATTAACAGAATTGTGACAATGGGCATGCAGAGTCCAAGTCCCACCCTGAAGGGGTCCAACATACTACCAGCAATGAGAACCAAACCCTCACACTTCTTGTATAGGGATCAAACAGCCCATAGCAACAAGCCCCCAAACTCCTCCACCACGATAAGGTGGCGATTCAAGACAGGTCTAACACCCAGTCCAACCTTTACAGATTGCGGGTTTAGACTCTAATCCTGACCCTCTGAAAAGGTCTCACCTTCTGGTGTTCCACCAGAACACGATATTCATGGTGTAAATGTCCAAACGTCAATGGACTGACGATCCAGACCAGAGGTCTGCAACCTTTACGATCAAAAGAGCCATTTCTGCCCTTTCGTTCACTTAAATTAAACGTGTCAAGAGCTGCAAAACCTGCTACAACTGTCATTATCAACTGCTGGCCCGTGGGCCATTTTAAGTTTGCTAGAGGGGCTTTTCTGGCCAGTAGGTGTGAAATTATAAAACTAAAAACATCTAATGATTGTTAACATTTATTGATATTTTTACATTTTGAGACAAAAGAAAATATTGGATTCCATCCATCTTCCATTCATCTGTCCAACGTCTTGTATTTGCCAATGTGTATTTTGCCAATAATAAATAAATAAATAAACTAAAACAGTGAACTGTGTAGACAAATGTGCTTTTTATAAAATTGTGGAGTACCTTATTTTTTGGACTATAAGGCGCATTTAAAATCCTTTAATTTTCTCAAAAATTGACAGTGAGCCTTATAATCCAGTCTTCTGTATTAATTCTGGTTGTGCTTACTGACCTCAAACCGATTGTATGGTTATTATGAATGAGTTGGATAAAGTTTGACTTATATGACTGTTTTGTTTTGATAATGTGCCTTATGTTTAACAGACCCCTTCATTGATATTGAGCCTTATAATCTGATGCACCTTATAGTCAAAAAAATATGGTTATTGCGTATCCTACTTTGAAGAATAAAGCATAAAGTAAATTATACTCACTTTAAAGTGAGTATAATTTACTTTGTGTATTATTATTAGTATCCACATACAGTATTTGCAAAGGAGTTGCCGGGAAAACTGTTAAACTAGTCATTTTTTGTGGGTACAACATCCTATAAAATTCAGTTTTATGTTAGTTTTGGTCAAAGCTTGAAAGAGCCGCTGCAGAGGGACCATAGAGCCGCAATGTGGCTCCAGAGCCGCAGGTTGCAGACCCAGATAATGATCCAAACTCTGACTAAACTTATTTTCTGACAGTTTCATTTAAACTTTCTTGTCAACAGCGATCTTAGATTCTTACCAGTCTGAGGGAAACTCCTCTGACACAGTTAGATTGATTGTGTTGATCTGTTTGTTAGATTATTTAAACATCAACTGCAGGAATCACCTGAATACTTTAAATTCTGCATGAGAATGACTTTTTCTTTTTGCCCTGTAGTTTATTTTATTAATTGAGAACTAGAAATATGGACTACTTAAATTCTTGGATTCTTTCAATATTTTTATACGCATTGAAAAATATCCTGGGATTTGTCAGCACCAGACTCTTGCATCATTTAGAGATAAGAGCCGTATAATTATCTGAGATCTCTGTCTGTTGTGTGTTATGAAGCCAGGCGACATTCCAACTAACACTGTCTGATCTGCAGCAGGAAAAGTGGCAGTTGCTTCATCTTAGTTCTCACTCCAACTACAGGTATTTCATGTCCTCTCTAACTGCATCCATATATCTCCTCCTGTCTTTTTCCTGGCAGCTGCATTTCTAACATCCTTCTACCAATATACCCACTGTCCCTCCTCTGGACATGTCCAGACCATCTCAGTCTGTCCTCTCTAACTTTATCTCCCAGTCCTGTGCTGTACTTCTGATGATCTCATTCCTAATCTTATCCATCCCTGTCACCTCTAAGGAGAACTTCAACATCTTCATTTCTGCCACTTCCATTTCTGTCTCGTCATTTTGTCCATGTCCACTGTCTCCAGACCATACAACATATAGTTGGTCTCACCACTGTCTTGTCTCTGTTTTTCCAGAGGACAGTTGGATAGCTCTGTTTATCAGAGGGTGAGAGGACAGCTCTGTCAACTAAATGCTGATTGGACAGTTTGATCTTTTGGAGGTCAGTTGGACAGTTTGGTCCCTTGGAGGTTGATCCTGATAATATTTTTCTTTGATACCAAAGAAGGATGAACAACAAAGGCTAAACAACAAATCCAGCTGGGCTCATCACCACCCTTTTCTAACTGTAATGTTCAAATTTTCCCACAAGGGGGTGCTGTGGTACAAAGTTAATTGACTTTTAGACTTTTTTTCATACCATTTTACCAACTTCTGTTCTGTTTTAAAAAAAAAAGAATACTGTACTTATAATTTGGTGGACTTGGCTCAGGTGATGTTTGCAACAGGTAATCACAGGTAAAACAATTAGGAAATAATCTATTTAATATTAAAAATAAAAATAAAAAAATGCAAATGAAATGAAACTACAACCAACACAGATTACTCTATTTTTTTAAAATCTTTTCACTTTCTGTTAGTTAATTTTTTTAAACATTATTTTCTGTGTGATTTTTAAAATACGGTGTATTGTATCTTTACAACAATGACAAAAACGAAAAGTGAACAGTGAAGATAAAATAATACATTTTATTATAACCTTAAATGTTTAAATGAATCCCCAAACTATTTAAAATCAGGAGATGTGTCAAATCACCAGATTTTAGCTCATGATCTGTAAAAACAAACAAACATGTCAGTCATTCTTATATGCTGATGATAAATAGCTGTGGCAGCCATCTTGAGTTATGTGTACTCTACATAATAATTAGCTGTAGATGTTTCCTGATGCATGCTCAATAACCCTGTAGATGTTCAACCAATGCTTTTTGAGAGATCCAGTAAAATCCATTCATTGGTCTTTGATCAGTTTTGCTAACAGACAGACAAATGGCAGATAATGATAATAATGAAGGTTCTGTCCAGTGTGAAAGCTCCCTGAGCTACATTCTGCCCTGATACGAACTTCAGATGTTTCTTTTCTAGCTTACTGAGGATGAATCATTTAACTTCTAGACATCTTAACATGCAAACAAACAAAGTAACTTTTCTGTGCAAGACTGATTTTAAAAGAATAAATGAACCTTCTTTGTGTCCACGTGGTTCATTTAGACAAACGTTCTGGTTAAAGTCTAGAGCTGGTCGTATAAAAGCTGCTCAAAAGCATCTGAACATCGGAGTCCATCGAAGTACGATCAAAACAAACAGTGATCTGACAAACAGATCAGATCAAAACAAGCGACGCCTCACAGGCTGGTGTCCGCCGTCTTGGTCTTCACCTCAGCGCCGGCGGTGTTGGCCGGCGTCATGGTGTCAAGCCGAGTGTCTCTGCAGAAGAACACGGCAGGGTTCCTATAGGCCCACATGGCTACCTCTCCTCCTGTTTTCCCGGGACTGGAGCTCGACAGCCGGCTGTTGTTCATCCCCGCTCGGCTCACGTAGCGGTCCCTGATCCTCTCCGTCTGGTTATGCCGGACCTCTCGGTTGCGGCTGGAGAGGTACGCAGCGATGTTTCTGGTCCGATATCCTTCCTCCCTGCTGCGGCCCAGTAACATGGAGATATTTGGGTTCCTCAGGGCATAGATCAAAGGGTTGATGGCTCCGTTGGACCAGGCCAGCCAGATGGCCATTGTGTCCATGGCCGGGTTGAACCTGTAGTTCCCGATGGCCGTGACCAAGCCCATTAAACAGTACGGACCCCAGCAGCAGATGATGACCACTATCATGATCAGCACTGTGGTGGCGGTTCGCATCTCGCTGTAGAACCGCAGTAAGTAGGCGTACGTGGTGACAGGTCGGACTCGGATCTCCGACAGTCGGACGGTCTTACAGATGTTGTAATGGCAAAAGCACATAAGGGAAAATGGCACCAGGTAGCACACCACGATAAGGCAGACGCTGTACGCTGTCCCCACACCGGAGCTGCTGGCGTGGAACACGTACATACAGTGGTAAAAACCAGATTTGTGAACATCTGGTGGCATTCGGACCAGTAGATACGCGGGCAGGGAGAAAACCACAGCTGTTACCCACACAGCCACCAACAGCTGGGCGGCTTTCTGACACCCGATCTTAGTCTGAGGCTGCCGGACGATGGCGTAGTACCTATCGAAGGAGATCAGCGTCATGGTGAGGGTGGAGATGATGCCGAAGCAAGTGTTGAAGAAGCCGTTGGCGACGCAGAAAGCATCGCCGAACATCCAGACGCCGTCCTTGCTGAAGAGCATGACGAAGGAGAAGGGCAGGCACAAGATGGCGGTCAGGAAGTCGGAAAGCGACAGTGACATGATGAAGGCGTTGGTCACTGTTCGGAGCTGTCTGTGTTTGACGATGACAATGAGGACCGCTGAGTTACCCAGGCTGGAGAGAAGGAAGATGGACAAGAGCACCAGGGCCTGAGCCGCCACCGTAACACCCTCCAGAGCCGAGTTACTGTCAGCGACGCTCAGGACTGCCGCCGTTGACGATATCTGATGGGCATCACCGAGACCGCTGCCCCTCTGCTCTGTTAGCGCCGAGAGGTTCCCTGTCGTTCCCTCTGCGGCCTGAGGGGCGGCGGTCACCAGACTGGTTATTATGGAAACAACCCTGTGTGTGGACAAACAGATGGAGAAGTTGTGTCAGCTAAGGTTGATTAGTTGTGGCAACCATCTTGTTTCAGGTTAACTCCAAAAGTTGCAGATGTATAGTCAACGATTGCTTTGAGAGTTTTATTCAAATCCATAAAGTGGTTCATGAAATGTTTTGCTAGCAAACAAATTATGCATTGACATTTGCTTAGCCCCCTCATTTTTGGGGGGGATCCTGCCCTCCTGGTCCCCCAACTTGTTGACGCCCCTGGTAAATTTACTAACTGCAGACCTTCTTCTTCTTAGGCTCTGGAATTGTGTCAGGATGTCTCGGGGTTAATCCAGAATCCAGATCTGATTCTGGTGTTTACATGTGAGGAGGAGGAAGAGGAGGATTACCTTGGCTCCACAGGTGAGGAGGTGATCAGCTGGCTGATGATGGAGTCGGAAGTGTAGTTGATTCCGCCCCGCAGGGGCCTGCTAACAGGTGAATCCATGGATGAAGAGCAACAGAGTGAATCTGAGGTTCACTTCCTGGCATCTCCACTGGCAGCAGCAGGAAAACCCAAACTGGATCCCATCAGAACCCAGTCAGTCCTGCTGCTGCAGCTGCAGCTGAATTATTGATGCCTGGTTTTGTCCCATAATCCTCCTGGTGACCTTCCTCTACTCTGGGATGAGGAGGTCACTGACTGAAGCTGCGATCGACCTGCAGGAGTCTTCATCAAATTTGGATGAGCCCACGTTTAGAACCGAATCACACAGAAGAACCATTTGCTCGTTGAAGGGGGATGCTGCTTTTATTCTGCTCAGAGGAGGAGTTTCAAACATCTAAACATGTTGGTAAATCATGGGATATTGTGATAAAAACCGGGATGAGAATGTAACCGGAGTCTCACACCTCCAGCCTGGAAGACAGACCTCAGACCAGTAGGAAAAACCCGAACCCGTCCCTGCTGCAGCTCAGAACCGATCCCGGTGCAGCCCAGCAGCTGATCAACAATTAGATCCTCTCACAATCACTTCCAGCACGCGCTCATTCTCTGACAGTCTCAACCCCACTAGCTCCAAACGCGCGCGTGCGTGAGCAGACCGGAAGCTACCTCTGTGCGCGCGCTGCCTGCGTGCTCGGTGGTTCCGCGCATGCGCACAACAGCCTGCATTCAGCTCCGGCAGGCTGCGGAGCTGAGTGTGCGGTGATGGATTTGTGTTGCCATGGTAACAGCAGGTGATGCGCGGTCCTGCAGGCTCCAGGTGTTTGACGGGTCTAACAGTTCACATACGGCATCACGTGACTCAGGGATGAGATTTTTCTTTTCCCCATCAACCTGTAAATATTGAAAGAAAAAAAAAAAGCTGTTCCAACAACTTCAGTTACACGTTTATAAAACATCTGACCCGTCTGCGTGTTCTGCAGGGTTCTGCAGGGTTCAGATCAGGTTTTGGATCTGCCTTTGGTTGGAGGATTCTGTTCCTGTTCTGTTCATGTAGTTTATTCTGACAAATGCG
Organism: Garcialebias charrua; assembly: GCA_038048925.1. Lineage (NCBI taxonomy): Eukaryota > Metazoa > Chordata > Actinopteri > Cyprinodontiformes > Rivulidae > Garcialebias > Garcialebias charrua. Next base: position 138,834 of record JBBPBX010000024.1, on the reverse strand, counting down.
CAGGTTCATGCTGGTTTGGGCAGGGCTCCAGTATTATTATTTTTTTTAATTAAATTTATTCATTTTTGTTTTGTAATAATTTTCATAATTCATAATTTTGTTTTGATTAATTTCTTAAATATAAATAATGAAGCAGCATTTTTAATTTCAGTATCCAAAAAATTCCACAAACCAATTCCCTGAATTGAGGTTGACCGACCCCTAGAACTGGTTCTGTAATAATAATAATAATAATTAATTCAATTTATAACGCACTTTTCATTACTGAAAATCTCAAAGTGCTACACATATATTGAATGCTACACACATTCATAAACCGGTGGCGGCAGATACCATGCAAGGTGCTTTCCAGTCCGGGAACAACTCAGGGTTAAGTGTCTTGCCCAAGGACACAACGACACATGGTGCGGGTCCCGGGAGTCGAACCGCCAACTTTCCGATCGGGAGACGACTGCCATTACCACTACACCACGGCCGCCTGTACAGTATTTAGGTTTAACAAAAATGTCTGCTCCCTTTAGATTATAACAGCTTTGATGTTTAACAAAAAGTATTTGGATATTAAATGGTAATTCTTCTTTATGAGCTCTATACATGACTGACAGAATATTGTAATCCACCAAGTCACTGAACTTTAACAACTTCAATTGGTGAAACAGTGTGCTAGATGGGTGACAATAACTTTTTCTGGTAATTATTCTTATAGCTCTTTTCTGTAACAAAAGCACAGGTTCTGTAAATGTTGCTTTACCCCCAGATGTCGATACAATAAATCATGTGTGGTCATTCTGCTTCTTCTCATGAAGATGATTTTCAGTGAAAGTCCATTTCATTTTGAGATAAAAAAAATTTTATTTTATTTTAATGGAGACTCTCGATCACTGCCCAGCACTCGGGTCTATTGCAGGAAAACACTCAGTCTGCCTCTGAGCGACTAGTCCCACAAAAAGCTGCTCTCCCTTCCAGAATTTGGGGGAAGGCACATTTCCCACTTTAACACCAGTGGGATCAACTTGGATTTGTGACAAATGCTGTTTGAAAAGGTGGACATTCTACAGCAGTGAGTGATCATGGTTAGCAGCATGAGGAGGTGCCAGGCTGTTGTGGCTGCATATGGTTCTTCCACATGCTGATCAATTGACAAATTGTTAAAATGCCAGTCTGACTTCAATGATCCAATCTGATGATAAGAGTCCATCCATCCATTATCTTTTATCCGCCTCTTCCTTTTTGGGTCATGGGGGTTGCCGGCGCCCATGTCCGAAGGGCGGGGGACACGTGGTCTCCAGTCCATCGCAGGGACACATAGCCCCTTTCATAAGTCAAACCCGCGCTATTCCCGCACACACCAGTCCGGCTTTAACCCTCCTCTAGTCATTCATAAGACAACAGTTGAAGGCGGGCAGGTCCCGCTCACAGAAACGTGTTCATATATGAAGCCGGAGCGCGGCTCCAAAAGAGGCATGGAGCAGAGCTGAACTGGGCCGCAACGTATTTATTGTGGGACAGATGTCCGACGTGTACAAGTTGTCGTGTCGTGTCATTTTTAATATTTCCTCAGTAATAAATAAATGGACAGCTGGCTGCTGATCAGCGCACGCGCACACACACACCTGGTGTGTAAACGTGTTGAAGACCCCAAATAGAACCTAATCAAACTCACACACACAGCGCCGCTGCTAGAGAGAGAGGGGGGGAAGCGAAACTAGCTTATACAGTCGTTTCGTGTCATTTTTAATATTCCCTTGTTAATAAATCTGCCTGTTGACTGCGGTCGCACACTGATGTCATCTGTATTCTGAGCGCGGATCTGCATCTTGCATTCAGAAGTGGGTCTGCCCAGCTTGGAACCGGCCCTGACACTATGAACTGTGGCGGCTCAGCGGCGGATCAAAGGCGAGTAAAATTAACTCGGCAATGCGCGTTCATGTTTTTTATGAATGCTCGTTGGAGGCTTGAACACGCATCAGAGCCAGATTGAGCTGTTTTATGAAAGGGGTATAGAGACATACAAGACAAACAACCATGCACTCTCTCTCACACACCTAGGGACAATTAAAGCCTGGACTACACCTCAGCGTACATGAAGTACGCCACTGTACGTGCGCATTTTGTGCGCATGTTTCCGCTGCTATAGCTCGGCTTTTATCAGCTTTCAAACGCTCGCGTTCTCGCTCCAGATCCTTGTTGTAATATGAGCAGCTGCGCGCGGAGGGGACTCAACTGAGCTCCCTGATTGGTCACTTGCTGACACGCCTACTGAAATGATTGACAGCTTTCAGTCAGCTCAGTGAAACCTCGAGAATGCATCATGAGCAGCTCGCTGAAGACTTCTGCGGTGTTCTGATGCGGTGTTTCTACTATATATGTTATAAAAAGTTATCTCAGAAATAAAAATAATAACAGGGAGCGCTTTTCCTGCAGCACACAGTCCACCAGGGAATATTTAAAACATCGCGCACCCAGGTAGGACCTGAATTCATTCATTTCAGTCATCGAGTGAACGGAGGAAGAAGCGGTTACTTGACTTTAGGCAAAAAAACAAAAGAAAAGGCCCGATCAGCGATAAAGAAGGGGAATTTATTTCATTTGTGTAACATACAAAACAGTCCGGCGCCGGGGAAGTTTATGGTCAGACACCGCGCAAGCGTCCGCGGTCGTAAAAAAAAAAGCTTTGCGCGTACATGCCCTGAGGGGCTACGCGGGGCTACGCTTTTGCCTTGACATACGTACGTGGCGTATAGGCGTACTCCATGTACGCTCAGGTATATTTCGCCCTTTAGAGTTACCAATCAGCCCAACATGTTTTTGGTCTGTGTGAGGAAACTGGAGTACCCAGAGAAAACCCATGCATGCACGGAAAGAACATGCGAACTCCACCCAGAAAGGCCCCCAGACCTGGACCGGAATTTGATTGGCAGCACGTCGACGGCTCAGTGGTTAGCACTGTTGATTCACAGCAAGAAGGTCTTGGGTTCAACCCCCAGTTGGACATGGGGTCTTTCTGTATGGAGTTTGCTCTTCTCGTGCTTGCATGGGTTTTCTCCAGGTACTCCGGTTTTATCCCACAGACCAAAAATGTTAGACTGCCTCCAGGCCTCCCTTGCGAAAGAGATCCGTGATCTCAATTACCCAGTTTAATAAAGGTTAATCAAATCAAATAAACCAGAACCTGCTCGCTGAGAGGCAGCAGCTCTTGTGCCACCGTGCTGCACAACAATAAATACAATTTATTGTTAGGATAAAGAAATAACCAACCAAACACAAACTTTAGCAGAATGGGGTGATTTGGCAAGACAACCAAAAAATATACAGTACGTAATACAAATTTATTTATAAAGCACTTTAAAACAACACAGTTGGCCAAACTATACATATCAATCAACTGAACAGTAAACATTATTTTACTGGAAACACAATGTGTAATTTATGTTTTAAAAAAATCCTTAGCTCAATGTTGTCACATTTCCGGCATTATTTTAATTCCATAATTTAAATAGTTTTTATTTTTTAAATACATTTTTTTAGTTCAGCTCGTACATTGCTACATTCCTTTATGTAGGAAATTTATATAAAAGCATGTTCTTTCGTCTTTTCTCGCGGACATGTTAGTCGCGTCACGTCCTGTTGGGGCGGTACTGCTCCTTTAAGTAGCTTCGCTGATCGCGTGAAATACAACGAAGAAGAAAAACAGACGAAGAAGAAGAGAAACAAAACGAAGAAGAAGAAAAAAGGAAGGAATTTGCATCGGATCCAGGAAAGAAACATATTTTACTGAATAAATGTTGTCAAGATGAGTTCGGGTGAGCAGCGTTTTTTGTTTGTATTAGTTTATTTATTTATTTTTAAATAAAGAAACCGCGACGAACTCGGTTCTGTTTTGGTCCAATGGCTCAATTCTATTAGCATCATCCGAACCCGAACAAGAATGTAAAAGGACATATTTAAACAAACATTTCCCTGTAGAAAATAATGATCTATATGGGTTTGTTTGTGTAAAATTAAAAATATATATTTAAATTGATTATGATCGTTTGTGTTATAGGTACTACTAGAGGTATCCTAAAATTTGTCTTAAAGGTTTAATTTTTTGATAATCAACTCGTATATTTTACTTCCTATAAAAGTACAAAAGGATGTAGTTTGGAAATAACTTCTGGAATAATGTTGGTTTGCTAATTAATTATGCTTCAGGTATGAATATTTAAGGTGTTTTCAACATGCCAGATTCTGCTTTTTACTCATAAACACAACATAAATTAACCTGCAGGGAGACACTGTATACTATACAGAGTCTAATACTGTATATAAAATAATACTGTATATAAAATCAAGTGGTCACATCACATGACCATTCATGTACCACAGAATGTCTTTACAGATGCACTGACTATCATCCACTGTTGGTGGCAAAAAAAATAAAATAAACGTGGCTCACAGTCAAGGAATTGGGAGAATAACAGAAGATTGCTATATTAAATTGAAGGGTTAAAGAGTTAAGCCACAGGCCTGACCAGAAATCAGATATTCTGATAATTATTTTAACCTTTCTCTCTCCGAGGTAAAAACAATCATTGATTCAACTCGGTGGTTTTTACAGACGTCTCAGATGACGTCATGTGAATGCGGTTTGTACAATTTTTTTTTGTTTAAACTGATGTTTACTTACAGTTTTTGTTCATTGGTATCTTTCAGCTGTGGCCATGAGTTTAACATGTCCCGGCCTGTACTGTGGTCGCATTATGGTGAACGGATCGGTGGAGGAAGAGTGTGGCGTGAGTACCAAACACCTTTACCTTCACTCCTCACTGCACAGGACAGTCGAGTGAAGCATCTGACCAATGAGAAGCCAACAGAGCTGACGGGTCGGTGTCGAACAGCACCAGTACAGATAGACAGATAGATACTTAATTGCCAAGAGGTAATTCAACTTGCTTGTTAAAACTCCAAGACTTTGAGATGCGACAAAGAGTAAGGTCGTGTTTGAAGCTTGGATTTTACTTGACAAATGCTTGATATCATTTTGTCGTCTGATTTTGATTATAAAACCTTTCAAGGTAGTTCAGGGAGTTTTTTTTATTTGTGACTAAACTTAAAGTGAGACTAAACCCAGGTTGAGACGGTAACTCCTCCTTCCAAAATCTCCCTGAAAATGGGCGTGTCGAGAGACAAGGAGGGGTGGAGGTAGAGTTGTGCTTTTGTTCACGCCTCCACCTGCAACAACCTAAAACAAATTAAACCTCTAGCCAACAACATACACCAAGCAACAACAAAGAATAAACATGTAGATGTATTTATCTATTCCACCCATTCCATCCAAAACCAAAGGCCTAAAAAAATGAAAATGAAAAGAAAAATAAAACCGCTTGTCAGGAGTGAAATGCAGCACTTCCATATAAGGTATGCACTTCTCATCTCTGCAGGGGATTGGCTCTGCTTGAACCACCTGTGTGACATCACACATGAGCAGACATGTCACACATGAGCGTTTGCACAAATAAGAAAATTAAGGTGTAATCCACCAGTTCAACCCATAGAACTACCGTAAACACATTTTTAGACCAAATATTGCCAAATATTGCCAATTTACACAGATATGCACAATTATGTGAGAATAAACACAGCCATAGTGCTAGATAACATTTTAAACACATTCTAGGGAACATTCTAGGGAGTTTATCAGCTAAAAAAAGTTAATTTTGGGTTTAGTCGCACTTTAATATAAGTTTAAAAAAATAAACACTTTGTCTATGTTCAAAATATTCCGCTATACACACACTCACTACATTATTGTCATGACTACAGTATACAGGTATTCAAATTCAAAAATACTTTATTAATCCCAGAGGGAAATTAAATGTTGCTGTAACTCATCATCCTGGTTTCATTAAAGAGTTGTTCTGATGCTGATGGCTGTGTGCAGGAAGGATCTCTTGTTACAGCGGATCTGAAGAAGCCTCTGACTGAAGACACTCTGTTCTTGTATGACAGTCTGATGAAGAGGATGCTGAGGGTTGTCTATAATGTTCTTCATTTTATGAAGAATCCTTCTTTGTACAATCATCTCCCAAGGTTCTAGAGGAGTCCCCAGAACTGAGCCAGCCTTCTTTATGAGCTTGTTGATCTTTTTTAAGTCACTTGCTCTGGTGCTGCTACCCCAGCAGATGATAGCAGAAGAGACAGCACTCTCTACAACAGACTTGTAGAAGATATGCAGCGTCTTGCTGCAAACACTGAAGGACTTCATCTTCCTCAAGAAGTACAGTCTGCTCTGTCCCTTCTTGTAGGTGCTTCACTGTTGCATCTCCAGTCCAGTCTGTTGTCCAGGTGAACCCCAAGGTATTTGTACTTCTCCACCACCTCCACTTCTTCTCCCATGATGGAAATAGGGTTGGACCTGTCCCTGTTTCTCCTGAAATCTACAGTCATCTCCTTTGTTTTGTTCACATTCAAGAAGAGATGATTGTTTCCACACCATGACACAAAGTGGTCCACCAGTTCCCTGTACTGTACTCAACTTCTTGTCCATCTCTGACACACCCGACCACTGCAGCGTCATCTGAATATTTCTGCAGATACAGGAATCTGTTTTCTACTGGAAATCTGAGGTGTACAGAGTGAAAAGGAATGGTGAGAGACTGAGTACAGTCCCCTGTGGTGCTCCTGAGCTACTGACCCCCTAGTTAGACACACAACCCTTCAGTCTCACAAACTGTGGTTTGTTTGTCAAGGTAGTCTTATATCCAGGTGATTGTTGAGGCCTCCACCTGAGTCTTCTGGAGTTTCTGACAAAGCAAATCAGGCTTGATTGTGTTAAATGCACTGGAGGAATCGAAGAACATGACTCTCTCACTACTGTCTGCCTTTTCTAGATGACAGGGAGTTTACTGAAGCAGGTGTATATGTACATGTATATAGGTGATACGGGACAGCTTGGTGTTTCGAAAACTACTTGAATGCATAATTACTTCATATTAATGTGCTGAGCATCCATTGTCAGGTTTCACATAAATAAACATTGGCGAGATACGTTGGAATACAGTCCTGACATCCTTTAGCTGGTTTTGGCAAAAATGTGCTTAACATCATTTGTCTTCAAATCTTTCGATATAAAACTTATTTAAACTTCTGTTACCCTTTGTTGTATTTTATAATTTTGCACAATTCCAGACTGCAGAACATCTTGTTTGAAAGTTGTATTACGTATGTTGTAAAAATAAGCCATGTGACATTGTTATGTCTGAAATGTGGCTCATGTTTACATCATGTCTTTATCAAGTTTTATGTTCATAACAAACTATAAAGTCAAGCATAATAATAATTCTCCTGAGCGATATCAAGTGGTCAAAGACTTTACACCAGTTTGTTCCATTAAACCATCAATATGAGTTGAAAAAAATCCATTTTATTTTTATTATTTTTTATCAAACTCCATGACACGGCATTGACTGCCTTTGAAATAAAAGGTCAATAGTTTAAGATCAAACCTTTAGGTTTTTGTCAGCTGACACTGATTAAAGCTGATGTTATGAGTCCACAGTTTGGACAACACTGACCGGATGTGAACGTTAGGACCGGTCGTCTCCGACTGACAAAACAAACCCTGAAAAGCATCGGGTGAAGCAGACAGGAAGTTGTCGCTCGCTGCTGCGACGCCTCGTTGAACTTGAATAAAAACAACCTCCTCAGCGTTTTCATTTTTTCCACATGTGGAGGAGCTGAAGGGATTCACAGCAGAGTCCACAACCGTTTGAACGCACTTCACCTCCTTGCTTTTCAATTCTGCTTAACTTTATTTATAAAGCACCAAGTTCACAACACGAATCCGTGTCGATAAGTCTGAAAGTGGTGACCGATAATAAAAGGAGCAATATGATCACATTTTAACCGCAGTCGTCTCCGGTGTCAGGTTTGTCCTCGAGGAGAGCGGGCCAACATCCAGAAGGTTTGTGAGCGCTGCACCGAGTCGCCCGAGCTCTACGACTGGCTCTACCTGGGCTTCATGGCCATGCTGCCACTGGTTCTGCACTGGTTCTTCATCGAGTGGTACTCGGGGAAGAAGAGGTGAGGCTCACAAACGGGTTCTGTTTCAGTCAGGAACTTGTTCAGACCACCACTCATCCGTCTGAACAGAATCCTGCAGGATCGGGTCGATGAAGAGATCCTTTTTGGGTTTTTTATGTGAGACTTTAATGTTTTTTTTTCTGATTCTTCCGGGTCAGAAAGGCTGCATTCAGTTGGCTAAGTTCAGGTCTGGTTTCAGGGTGTGTTTGAGCCCAGTTTTTCCCTGGGTTCAGAACTTCAGTTGCAGTTTCTGTCAGGTTCAGGTCCAACATTTTTCTGGGTTCTGGTCCAGTTAATTTGTTCCTTCAGGTTCAGGTTTTGTTCAGTTCAGATCCAACGTCTGGCTGTTTTTAAGTCTAGATCTTGTAAAGTTTAGGTCCAGTTCCTGGTCTGGTTCTGCTGTCGACGGGTCACCCCACCCTACATGCTGGTGGAGAGCGACTGACGCTTGACGGTTCTGAAGGAGGTTTTTTTTTTTTGCTAAAGAACCTTGGATCTGGTTCCAGCTCAGTGGTTTGTCTCTCTGAAGGTTCTGATTCTGATCCGTCAGTTTGGACGTTTTCCTGGATCTTCTTTGTGTTGAAACATTTTGAACACGTGTTGAAGCTGAACCCAGTCAGGTTCTGGTAGATCAGAGCTGCAGATGGCCCGCTGACAGACGGACAGGGCAGTACAGCTCAGTCCGACCCGTTTGTTTCATTCTGAAGGATTCCGTTCAGACATTAAACCAACTGAGCCTGTTTTTAAGATGAATTTGTCCCGTCGGTTCTGGAAGCTTCCTCCGTGTGTGTTTGCAGCTCCAGCGCCCTGCTGCAGCACGTCACCGCCATGTTGGAGTGCAGCGTGTCGGCGGTGGTCACACTGCTGCTCACGGACCCGATGGGGAAACTCAGCATCCGGTCCTGTCGGGTCAAGGAGCTGTCCGACTGGTACACCATGCTGTACAACCCGAGCCCGGACTACATCAACACACTGCACTGCACACAGGAGGCCGTGTACCCGCTGTGAGTACACGCTAAACACACACCACAGCTGCATCCTGCTTCAGTACGATGTGAAGCAGCACAAGGATTTAAAGTCATCAAACCTTTAAAGGGTGTGCAACATGATTTTGGAACTATGCATAAAGTGGCAGAGTAGCTACTCAGCTTTGATTTTTTTTGCACACCGATGCTTTGAATAATTAATATATAAAAGTATTTTTTAATCAAATGGTTCTCTGCAGTGCATTGCAGTTTTCTGGTGGAGAAAGGAGGGGTCAAACGCCGACGCCTTTTATGACGCAATCGCCAGAACACACATTGTAAATAACAAACAGCAGTGAATATATAAACCGAGGAATTACGCAATTTAAGTGAAGATTTGAGCGAGTTGTCTTCAGTTTGGGAAGCCGAAGTTAGTTTGAGTGATGAACAAGAAACAGCTGGTTCTAATGTAGGTCTGCACCCGTATTTATTTGAGCCTTACCGTTCAGGGAGCTCCGAGGGGGGGCAGCTTTGTTTTTTCCATTCTTGATGAAGTTATTCATCTTTTGGGAAAGTGAAAAGGTTCACTTGTTCACTGATGATATTAGAACACCCAAATGTTACACAACGTACCGGCATTTTTTAAGTTATACAAAAAAAACTAGGCGATCTTGAACACAATTAAACTGCGTTCTAATGGCACGCGCAGACTGACATTCTTGCCCCTACTTCACAGACGTCGCATGCGTAAGTACCCGGATGTCCCGTAACGAAACATGGCACCAGTTTTAAAGGTCCACTGACATCATCTTACAAATTTGCATGAAATGATAGAAGATACTGTATATATATTTTATCATTCCACTATGTTCGTTTTTGCAAACAAAATGATAAAATAATGAAAATTCCTTCCAAACTGAGTCTAAAATTAAAAACCGCTTTCTCTCTGAAAATTCCGACTACAGTACAAGCGAACGCAACATTTGTGACGTAGGAAGGAGAACGTCTTTAGAACGCCCCATATAAATATTCATGGCGAACAAGAAATAAAACAACAAAATTATCAATCTAAGTTAAGATTTGAGCTATTTGTCTTTAGTTTTGGAAGCAGGAAGTTAGATGAGCAGAAACAGCAGGTTCTAATTAGGTCTGCACCCGTATGTATTTTTATTTATTTTTTAATATTTTTTACATTTTCTGGGCACTAGTGGCCTTTATTGGAGAGGGAGAGGGCGAAACGGTGGAGACCCCCTCTCGTCGGGTCTGGGACGTGAACCCGCGACACCTGTGGAGAGGCGAAAGCCTCAAGCATATGTGCCGCCCGCTTATCTCTCTGCGCCACAGCGGCGGCACTGCACCCGTATGTATTTGACTCTTACCTGTTCAGGAAACAGGGAGCTCAGTCCGAGGGGAGGCAGCTTTATTTATTCCATTTTTGACAAAGGTCTTTGGGAAAGTGAAAAGGCTCACTTGTTCACTGATGATATTAGAACACCCAAATGTGACACACCGAACTGGCGTTTTTTAAGTTTTACAAAAAAAAAATGGCGATCTGGCAGAGAATGAATATGCGTCAATGGCAGACGAAGACTGAAGGTCCTGGGGCCTCATGTACAAAGACTTGCGTAGATTTCTTACTGAAAAGTCACGTACGGACAAATCCAGAAAAGTGTCCACGCACAAAAAAATCCAGATTTATCAAACTGTGCGTACACCGGAATCCACGCACATTCCTTATGTACAACACAATCAACGTGGAATTCAGCGCACATGAGAGAGTGGCCGACTCCGCCTTTGACACGCCTCCGTATGAATATGCAAAGTCATTCAAATATGCCATGCACGACAGGAATGTCGTCTCTGCTCCATTGCAAATCATGTCGGAACGTGGAAAAAAGAGGAACTTCACGGACTGTGAACAGGAATCACTTCTGAGTGAGGCAGAGAAGCACGGAAAAAGGTTTTATTCGGCACGCCTAGCGCAAAACATACCATCCACTTTTAAACAAGAAGTTGACCCATCTGCTCTAACATGCCTGTATAGGTTAGTGGTGAGCGCGCCCGCCCTTCGTCCCAAAGGTCGTGAGATCGACTCCCCCTTGGTACAACGTTTTTTTTTTTCATTCCAGATTTAAAGAACACAGGACAACTATTTAATAAAACAACAAGAAATAGAACAATACATGAAATGAAAGGAAGCAGACGATTTCTTGTTTTGTAAATAGTTTTCATGTGTATTTAAATCTGGAACGAAAAAAAAAAAAGAGAAACGTTGTACCATGCGAGATTCGAACTCATGACCTTTGGAACTAAAGGCAACCGCGCTACACACTGACCTAAACGTAGGCGTGTTGGTACAGCTTGGTTAACTTCTTATTTAAAGAAATCACATCTCATTGTTGTCAATATCGTTGCCACTATTTGGCGCATGCTTTTATATCCACTCATCTAATTGCGTCCATGTGGATGTAATAATTGTTAATCATGTGTGTTTGGTGGGATTTATGATTATTTTCATATCATGGACACAGTTTCTCTGAATAACCTGTAAGTGTCGCCAAAGGAACAATAACCACAGAAACGTGCGTACGCAAGCAGGGGAGCAGCCGTGGATTTGTACGTGGATGCGCAGATATTCCCGTTCATATCAGATTTGATACATACGCCACTTTGCGTGGAAAGTGACGTGCGCAATGTTTTTGTGCGTGCGCACGGTTGATACATGAGGCCCCTGCTTCCTATGTCACAAATGTTGCGTTCGCTTGTAGTCGGAATTTTCAGAGAGAAAAGCTGTTTTTAATTTTAGACTCTGTTTGGAAGGAATTTTCATTATTTTATCATTTTGTTTGCAAAAACGAACAGTTGAATGATAAAATATATCTATATATCTTCTATCATTTCATGCAAATTTATAAGATGATGTCAGTGGACCTTTAAAATAACTTAGAAACAAAATTTCATTGATTTATCATTTTGCTTGTAAAAACAAACATAGTTGAATGATACAACATATATATGTTGTGCCACTTTATGCATAGTTCCAACATCATGTCACACACACTTTAAGAGGAGGTAGTCACAGAACAGAGTGTGTGTAAAATGGGGGGTGGAGCCTGCAGTGCTCGCTGTAGGTCTTCTTGTCTTAATCCAACTGGGAGTTGTGTTGTCGTGTTGTCAGCTACACCATCGTGTTGATCTACTACGCCTTCTGCCTGGTGTTGATGATGATGTTCCGGCCCCTGCTGGTGAAGAGGATTGCGTGCGGCCTTGGGAAGTCGGACCGCTTCAGGAGCATCTACGCGGCGCTCTACTTCTTCCCCATCATCACCGTGCTGCAGGCCGTCGGTGGCGGCCTTCTCTGTGAGTCTGCGCTTCACCGTCAAACAAGACCAACATGTGTGCTTTCTAACGTGCGCGCTCTGTTTGTTTCAGACTACGCCTTCCCCTACATAATTCTGGTCCTGTCACTCATCACTCTGGCTGTCTACATGTCTGCCTCGGAGATTCAGGTAAACACACACCTGAGCGTGTTGGAAAGGATCAGCTGGGAGGTCTGTCAAAATGTCACATCAGTTCTTTATGATGAATCGTTCAAGAGTCCCGCCCACAGAACGAAGGTGACCGCTGATTGGTCAGGTTGCAGCGTCATGTGACACTTGATGAATCTGATTTATTTTATAAATTGGTAGTTTGTCTTTCAAATTCTGAAGAGTGTAAATGCTGAGTCAGCATCCACAATTTTTGTTTCATATTTCAAATGTTTGAACGTCAAAATGTTCAGTCCGTTCAGGAGATGGGTGCTGTGACTTTTGTAACTTATTCTTTTCAAAATATTTATCTTTATTTACCTATAGAAATACATTATTTCTTACATCCCTTTAAGCACTGTTCTCTTAGACCTCTATGGCTGCTTCTGCCACTGATTGTGCTTTTAGCTACCATTTTGCTATTTTTATTCAACCGTTTACTTATTAGCTTCTAGCTAGCATTTTTATGCTTTTAGCAACCAAGTCTGCTTTTAGTCTTAAGGTAGCCTTTTGCTGCTTTTAGCTTTTAGTAATTTGTTCAATTTACAATTTGTAGCTAGCATTTAAAAATATTGAGCTTTCCTTTTGTTACTGTTGCTCTTGTATCAGCACATGCTGCTTTTAGCTAGAATTTTTCCAGTTTAGCTTTTAGCTAGCATTTTGCTTTTTTTTTTTTGCTAACTAGCATTTTGCTTTTAGCTAATATTATGTTGCCTTTTTTTTTTGCAGCTACCATTTTGCTACCAGTTGTTCGCTAACATTGAGCTACTTTTACATTTATCTGCTTTCAGTTTCTAGCTACTCCTTTACTATTTGTAATAATAATAACAATGAATTTAATTTTTAACGCACTTTTCATTAATAAAAATCTCAAAGTGCTACAAAGTGCAACAAAAGCAAAAATCAAACAAAACAAGTGATGATTTATAGCTAGCTTTTTGCTACTTGTACCGGGTAGCTAACATTTAGTTTTGTTTATTTAGCGTTATGCATTTAGTTTTTAGCTACTGTTTTGCTCCTGTTAACATTTACCGGTAGCTACTTTTACCTTTATCTGCTTTCAGTTTCTAACTACTTCTTTGCTACTTCTAGCTAACATTTAGTTTCTTGTAGATATCAGTAAACTTCAGCGCTGAATGTTTTTGTTAGTTTGTTTCTGGACCCAACTATAATCACGTCCTTCGGCTCATTCTCCTCTTCCTCTCAGTCCTTTAAGACTCTGGTGGCGAAGAAGAAGCGCCTGGTGGTTCTGCTCAGCCATTGGCTGCTTCACGGCTACGGCATCATCTCCATCTCGCTGCTGGACAAGCTGGAGCTGTCACTGCCGCTGCTCGCTCTGGTACCGGCACCGACCCTGTTCTACATCGCCACGGCCAAGTTCACCAAGCCGAGCCGCATCCTGTCCGAGGGCGGCAGCGGGCACTGAGCGCCACGGGCCGAGGAGGAAGAGGAGCAGATCTTCACCGTCCATCCCCCACTTTGACTCATTTAATGTTTCAACAAGTTTTAAACGTGTTTTTAACACGTATGGAGGCGTGACCGTTCCATCCTGGCTCCATGAGCATGTATTTTAGCTGTTTTACTGGTTCTGTTCAACCTGCTGTCGAGGTTCGCTGCTACTCTTCTGGTTGTAAATATGGTTGTTTGTTAATGACGTCTTCATTGGCTACAAATAAATGTGTCACATCTTAAAGTGAAGCCATTTTTGCTCGTGTCTCTGCGTTTGACGTGCCATTCAAGATGGCCACCACAGCCAAGTCACTTCAAACAAAACCGCTGCAGCTCAGCCAGTTTTGTGAATGCAGAGCTAAAATTCAGCATGGTAGTAGCCGAGTGTCATTCCCTACACTTACGGAGCTAGATCTTTTGAATATTTGACGTGCAAGTTGGAATGTGACCCATTTCATTTATTCTTTGCCGTTTTCAAAGCCGACAAACTTTTTTAAATTCTTGACAAAATTCAACTCTTTAGCTTTTATTGAAACTTTTCCCACTCCTTATTCCTTTCAGATCAGTTTTATGTTGAATGACTTCAGCTTTTCTCTCAACACAACTGAATAAATTTAACTCTTTGACAGGATTTGCAGTTTATTGTCATACATAACAAAAAACACTTTGATTCTGAACTCTTTGAATCGAGGCGGTTCGGTGAAGTAAAAACAGACCTGCAGCTCTGACAGAGGCTGATTTGAGAATTTGAAGATACGTTTCTGAAACACTGACTTTTTCATTTATGAAAGATCAAAGAGAAAAACCTGCTGATGGAGCTTCGTTAGTCTAAGGACGAGGTTTGAGTCGGTATTTGTTCTCAAGCAGAACATCTTGAATCATTTCCATACCAGGCCCAAATGTTGGCGTTTTAGACTTCAGTCTTTTGGAGTTCTCACAGAAACGACTGAATCTGTGCAGTTGCTGCGAGAAAAATAAAATGCGAGAAAAATAAAATCTTATCACGATAATCAGATTATTAAAGTGCGGCAGTCGATGTGTAAAGTATAAGTGCTGTCGCTAACCTGGTCCAATGTCATTAAATCTGTAAATAAATACTGTAGGTGAGTCTGGTTTTATAGATTAATGGAAAAGTACTGCTCAGGTTAAAACTGAAACATTATTTTGGCAGAAATGAACTTGTTTATATGAACTGAAAAAATTTAAATAAGGTGTTTAATATTTAACGCTACTGGACTTTTATTCTGTAGTTCGAGACATTTCACACCTGGTGAGCTTTAGTTAAACTGGAACAGTCTATGCAGATTAACTTCACCCCCCTCCCTCCTGAGGGTCATCAGGGCTCGCAAACGAGTCGTCTGAAAGCGTCACTATCGTGCAGGTAACCAAAACATCTGGCTTGTAAACCGGGCAAACAAAGACCCCGATGACCCTCAGGAGGGAGGAAATTAATCTGCATGTAGCTGCAGGAGCAGAGCACCTCGTGCACTTTGAAGCTTCAGATCCCAGTTTTGAACTGAAAAGCTCCCCAGGTGCAAAACTTCTTCAGCTACAGAACGAAGTCCTGCATGACAGAGTCTGCAGCAACAAACTGAAAAGGATCGGTGCGTTCACATCTGATGCTGATGAATGAAGTTAGAATAAATAAAAACAACTACCAGTGACAACGAGGCATGACTGTGACACTTTAAACATCTGCATCAATACTGATGTTAACCTGAAGACCTGTCGCTGCAGGAGACTGAAGAAACCGATCCGGTCCCCGTTATTCATGGAACCCCTAACCATGATCCTGATCGCCAACAAGAACTTTGTGGGAAAATTAAGTTCCTTCAGACCGTCTTTTAAAAAAGAACAGGTTTTCATCAAACGAGCCTTCAGCGCCACAGCTGGACCCCCCTGAGCGGAAACATCTGCCACAAAGTTCAAAGCCACAGCAGATTAAAAACCAGGATTAGCGTAAAAACAGGTCAGCGGCACAGAATCCCGGCAGGTCCGCTCTCTGACCATCACTTCTGGATGTAAATGATGATGATGCACAGAGTTCCCACCAGTCCCAGAGCCTGGAACCCCAGGAACCAGAGCAGCAGCCAGAAGATGAGGATCACCACAGGTTCCACTGTCCTGTCTCCAAAGAACATCTGGCTGAAGCCCAAACCGATCAGACACTTGTTGATCATCCCAAACAGAGTCCCCATCCGCTCGCAGTCGTCCAGCGCAGGCTCTGTGACGGCCTCGTGGCCGACCTGCTGCTGCTGGTCATCGATGGGGGGTCGCGGTCGGATCCGGTTGGCATCACTCGGGTGTAGCGGTTGGGTCCAGTTGGCATCAAGCTGTGAAGACAAACAAGATTCTGATTCATATAAACACATTCAGAGTTACAGGAACATCTGAGGGAGAGATCCACCAGTTATTTGACCCAAATCGATCACATTTGAAACCTCGGCGATGTCAATCAAATGTCTTCTGTGCGGTTTGGACTCCATCAGGGCTGTCCTTTGTCTCTGATCCTGTTTTTGGTTTTGTGGACCGGATCTAAAGGTGCAGTCGTGAAGAGGAGGGTATAGACCAGGGCTGCTCATTAGATTGCGATCTACTGGTAGATCTCTGAGGTAGTACTGGTAGATCGCAGCATGACATTTTTTTATTTATTGTCCATTCAGTGCCCTGAGATTACTTCTTTTGTGAACTGACGCTATATAAATAAACTGAATTTAATTGAATCTTAGAACATCTTTACTCAGCAAACACAACAGTTTAGGTCAAAATACTATAATTTTAAAGCCACAGTACTGTACTATAGTTCATAATTTCTTATCTGGCAACCCGACTGACATGAAAACTACAGCATTTTTCATGTAAACCAGCTCATTTTTTGTTTATTACCCCCAATAAACATTGAAAAATCAATGTTTCCACAGGTTCTTTTCGTGTAAACGGGGCCTAGGTAGATCACTTTGACTTGATCATTTCAAAAATAGCTCGCATGCTGAAAAAGTCTGAACACCCCTGGTGTAGACCCTCAGGGTCTAGTCTGCTTTATGTGGACGTGTTGGCGTCTTCAGGCCACGACCTTCAGCGGCACCGTGGTCTGCAGCAGAGTGTGAAGCGGCTGGAATGAGAGCTGAGAAGTGTTTTTCTCATGTAGAGGAGTTCAAGTATGTGAGTGATTGGTAGGATGGAGTGGGAGATGGAGCAACGATGCTCAAGATCATTTTTAGCTGTACACGTTCCTCTAAGGCACATGTCAAACTCAAGGCCCGGGGGCCAAACGTGGACCTCGTTAACATCTTATCTGGTCCCCCAAGATGATATGTTAAACGTAAAATTATTTTTTTCAATTGAAAGTTTTCAGTAATCTTTGATTATAATGTCAAAAGTGCAATAGAGAACATCAAATGAGACCGATCAAACTCTTTTTTGAGGAACCTGCAACCAAGAAAATATGTTGGGTACTTAACTTGAGTTCATGTAGATTCTGAAACTGGCCCTTAGTTTAAAAAAGGGTTTAATTTTGGCCCCCTTTGTAAGTGAGTTTGACACCACTGCGGGTTTGGTAAGTTTACATTTATTTCTGTTAAGCAATTATTGTTATATTTTTTTAATAAAAAATGCAAATTAATTTCAAACCTCCTGCTGCTCTCGAGTCTAAATGACCCACTAGGCCTCACTTTTAAAACTGTGGCCTCCTGAGTCATTTTAATCTTTAAACATGCTGTCCTGTTTTCATTTTTTTTAAACCGTATCAGTCTGCATCCAATATTAAGTCATAACTACAAGATTCTAAGTCTTTATTTTAAGATAGAATCTAATAATTGTGTCTTAGATTACATTTTTTCTTCAAAATGGCAAAAATGGGCATTCAACTGGAAACTGAAGTTATGAAATTTTATCCTGGGACAAAGATTCAAAGAAATATAACTTCATAGGCGTTAATAACAAGAAAGTAAAAACTGTGACCCCTAATTAAACAGACTGATCCACAGGTTATTGATTAAACAGAGGGATCCAGTTTATTGATTAGAAACCAGGTGTGTCTGCACTTGTTCTCAGCAAAAATACCAGGAAATGCTCTGGCTGCGTCCCATTCAGCACAGCTCCAGCTGCTGTTCATGTAGGATTACAGGGTCAGTTTACTGAAAACACTAAATGGAACTCAGCCAACAAAACTTCCTGGTTTTCCTTCCTCACAGATTCACCTGCAGATAAAAAAAACTCAGCGTTCATGTTCAAGTATCTTTGTCATTCGCATCACATGTGCTACATGAAGTGGAACGAAATTGTGTATTCTGGGTCCCCGTTACACCCATAAATAACAAAAATATACTGTATAAAGATGATTTACACCATATGCGCTAAACGAAAGCGTGATCTGTACCTGATATTAATAAATCACATTACTACTAATTTATCGGGATCGATTTTGATGCCGATAAGAACTCAGAATACTGTTGGTTCCTAATCTTGATTGGTTCCTTTCTAGTGGGATCCGGACCGCACCAATTTAAACTTAAAACTTAAATTAGCAGATTTTTTGACGGAGTACGGTAGACGCGTTACAGCTCAATTTTAACCCGAACAAACTCCAAATGCTCAAAAAAAATTACGAATATTTTCGTTTCTGCTCCGTCACATCAGAACTGCTCGGTGGTTCCGACCTGAACTGATGCCCTTTAATAATAAAGACCTTAATAAGTTAGCTGCTTCGTGACTGAGCAAATTGTTTACCCGGACTGCGTGTCGTTCTCCGTGAGCATTAAGGTACCGTCTCCTCTGGCTGTCCAACGGCAGGTCAGACATGTTCCGGCTGATTCTCCGGTACCAACTTGCCAAAACTCCCAAGCGAAGTAACGGGAGGGGCAGCCCGGTTAAACGAACGTTATTACTACACAGATTTATCGGAAAAGTCAACGGCGTGCCCCCTGCTGGCTGGGAGCGTCATTACAGCTGGGTTTTATTCCGCCCCCTGCTGGCTGGGAGCGTCATTACAGCTGGGTTTTATTCCGCCCTCTGCTGGCTGAAAGCGTCATTACAGCTGGGTTCTATTCTGCCCCCTGCTGGCTGGAGACGTCGTTACAGCAGCTGTTTTTTTTTTTAAATTAATTAATTTATTTATTTATTTATTTTTATTACAGCCGCTGTTTAAACGCGCCCTTTGCTGGTTGGAAGTGTCCTTACAAATTATTTTTTTCATAAATATCCACAAAAAAATTGCAGTTGGTACTGGTATTGGTTTTGCCCAGTCGCTCCTGAAATTGTAACTGTTTCATTTTTGTACTGGTTGAATATAAATATGTTCCTAAACAGTCATATTTTTGTATAAATTGCTACAGATAGGAAAAGATCACCAATAGTAGCAACAAGCTATCTCTTTAAGTAGCAGAAGACAAAAACAAGTTCAGGTCAACTTTATTGCTGTTTCCACCACATGTGGCGCATGAGGTAGAACGAAATTTTGTGCACATGGTCCCAGTTAATAAAATATAAAGTATAAAAAGAAACAGTAAATAAGGATCTAAGATATACACGAAGATACATGCTAAACAAAAGCCAAACTGTGCCATAAAAGATCTAAAACATACGCTCTAATAATGTAAAACAATATTGCGTAACAACAGCAGCCCAAACATGAGTCTGTCATGAGCACATGGGTATGAATAAATACAGCAGCTTGAGATCATCAGCAGCACAGATAAGTCACATATCGCCAATTAAAGTGAAAATTAAATCAAACAGAGACAGTAACTGAAGCAGACGTTAAAGTGATCAATGTTTTTAAACAAAGTGACATTATTTCAATGTATTTCAGCAGGAAAACATTTGAGGTCAGGATCTCCTCAGGGGCCACTGCAGGTTCAGGTGGGACCTGATGTTGTGATTTGTCACTCTGTCAGCGAGGTGAAGGATTACAATCCGGCCTTTGAGTGCTGTAATCCCAGCTAATCCAGGATTCAGTTTCACTCTGCTGCACGGACAGAGCTGGGGACCGTGGAGGACTGGGAGCATGAAGACCCGGAGGACGTGTCTGAGATCTGTCTGAGGCGAGATGTTGCTGCTGGTTCTCCTCCAGGCCCTGCAGCCCGCTGTGATGGGTCAGACCTGCCCCTCTCTCTGTGTCTGCAGCGGTGGGACGGCAGAGCTCAGGTGGAGTGATTTTAACTTTTATCATTCATCCCGGCTTTTCAGTCACTTTTTAAACTAAATTATTAAATATCTGTTTCCTTAGGAGCTGTGCATGCATATCAACTAATAGAAAAACATTTAATTGTTGATTATTTCTGTTTTTTTAACGAAGAGGTTTCTGATTAAAGTAAGCCTAACGAGTAAAAACAAGTGACTAACAAAACGTTTGATGTCTTAATTGAAGCACACAGGCCCAGTTTGTTGCTGAATGTGGAAAAAAATCGAATTAAACCTAAATTATATATGGAGTAACGAGCAAAACCAGATGTTCGCACCCCCATCCTGCCTCCAGATGCAGCTACAGCATTGGTTATAAACAAATTCAACATCTCAGAGAGTCAGAGAGAGTCAGAGAGTCTTTATTGTCATTTGCACCGCATGTGGTACATGTGATGAAAACGAGATTATGTACACAGGGTCCCAGTTACATCCAACAACAAACGCAAGAGAAAAACAGTAATAACATCTAGGATTAACTAAGAAAAACATCAACTAGTAATACACTAAGCCCTAATGTAATAGAAAAACATCATTATAAACAGCAGCACGAACACGAGTCTGTATGAGCAGATGGTCACAGATGAACACAGCAACAAGAAAACAGATCAGCATGATGTGATATTTTGCAGTGTTTATTCTTATTATTTATTTATTCATGAGTCTAACAGCCTCAGGGTAGAAGCTGTTCCTCAGTCTAGTGGTTCTACATTTGATGCTCCTCAACCTCCGTCCTGAGGGGAGTGGGGCAAAGAGTGTGTGCTGGGTGAGTGAGGTCTTTCATGATGCAGGTGGCTCTTTTCCTGCATCTGGAGGTGTAAATGTCTGTGATGGTGGGGAGACTGACTCCAACATCTTCTGTGCAGCCTTCACCACTCTCTGTAAAGCTTTTCTTTCTGCAGCTGTGCAGCCTCCATGCCACACGTTGATGCTGGAGCACAGGATGCTCTCCACTGCACACCTGTAGAAGGAGGTGAGGACTGGGCTGCTCAGACCAGCTCGTCTCAGCCGTCTGAGGAAGTAGAGTCTCTGATGACCTTTCTTGATCAGGCTGGTGGTGTTGTTGCTCCAGCTGAGGTCATCATTCATGTGTACACCCAAGTATTTGTAGCTGGAGACCACTTCCACTGCAGATCCACTTATGTTCAGTGGGGTGTGGGTGTGTTTGTTCCTTCTGAAGTCCACAATCATCTCCTTTGTCTTCTTCACATTCATGTGAAGGTTATTCTCTTTGCACCAGCTCTCCAGGTGTTCCACCTCCTGTCTGTAGCTGGACTCATCATTGTTTGTGATGCATCCCACCACAGCTGTATCATCTGCAAACTTAACAATATGACAGCCTGGATGTGTGGCTGTACAATCATATGTGAGCAGAGTGAACAGAAGAGGGCTCAGCACACATCCTTGAGGAGAGCCAGTGCTGAGGGTAATGGTGGAGGAGGAGAAGTTGTGGATCTTCACGGACTGTGGTCTGTTTGTTAAGAAGTCTAGTACCCAGTTACAAACGGAGGGGCTTAGTCCAAGTGTGGATAGTTTGTCCATCAGAGTTTGGGGGATCATGGTGTTGAAGGCAGATGTGAAGTCCACAAAGAGCATACGGACGTAGGAGTCCTTCTGATCCAGGTGGGTGAGAGCAGTGTGGACCGCAGAAGAGATGGCGTCCTCTGTTGATCGGTTCTCGCGGTATGCATACTGATGAGGGTCCTCGTTGATGTTGATGGATGTTTTGATGTGAGTCATGACCAGTTTCTCAAAACATTTAGCGACTATCAGGGTAAGGGCCACCGGTCTATAGTCATTCAGACCAGTCACTGTGGAGCTTTTTGGGACTGGGATGATGGTGGCGGTCTTCAGGCAGTTGGGAACTGTTTCCAGGGCAAGTGAGGTGGTGAAGATGTCAGCCAGCACCTCACAGAGCTGATCCGCACATTCCTTCAGAACTTTCCCGGGGATGTTGTCCGGTCCAGTTGCTTTATGAGGGTTGATCCTTCTGAGACTACCTCTCACTTCTGCTGCGGTCACGCTGAGGTGCACTTCATCTGGTGGTGAGGTGAGTCTGGTGCTGGGTGGTCTGTTTGGGTCTTCAAAACGTGCTGCAAATCTGCAACCTGATTCAAGATGGCCACCACAACTAATCAGCATTAGCAAACATCTATAGCTCAGTCTCGTTTTAAAAATATGGAGCTAAACTCTGTGGAGTCATTTATCCCAATGTAATGATGAGCTTTATTGTATGAATGCTGAGTCAGCTATAGCGCAATAAATAAAATGCTGAGTCAGCATTGAGTCATTTATGCAGGGTTTGTAAGTCATATTACTTCAGTTCGTTTATCAAAACGTTCACAGTTCATTTACTTATTAACCTTTATTTAACCAGGCAAATCCCATTGAGATCACAGATCTGTGGCCTGGGCCTGAAGGCAGCCTGGCATGTTTCTGGTTCATGATGCAACTTTTGTTTATTGCAACATGTTTATTTGTTTATTATTCATTAAAATATTTAACTTTAATTTAAACGATTTCACTCATGGAAACACATGGAGGTCTCTTCTGTTTCTCAAAACGTTGTTCTGTTTTAAATCTGCAACAGTTAGCTATACTGACTCTGGTTTTGTAGTGCTGCTTCTTTTCGCTTATGACTAGTCTCTTCATACTTTTAGCTTTTAGCCAACCTTTTGATAGTTTTGGCTTGAAGATAGCCTATTGATACTTTTAACTTTTAGCTATTCCTTTGATGCCTTTTTGCTTCTAGTTGTCCTTCAGCTTCTTTTAGCTTCCAGCCAGCCTTCATCTATCTGGGCTTTTGATCAATTTAGCCACTAGCTAGCCTTTAGCTTCAAGATAGCTTTTTCCTACTTTTAACTTTTAGCCATTCTTTTGATGCCTTTTTTGCTCCTTCGGCTTATTTTAGCTTCCAGCCAGCTTTTTGCTACTTTTAGCATCTATGGCCTTCTGATAAATGTATCCCCTAGTTGGCCTTTTTAGCGTTTGGCTAGCTTTTTGCTACTTTTAGCTTCTAACCAGCCTTTGATAATTTTCGCATTAAGCCTTTTAATGCTTTTTGTTTTAAGTTTCTAGCTATCATTTAGCTTCTAGCTTGTCTCTGATACTTTTTTAAAACTTTTGTTGCTTTCAGTTTCTCACTAGACTTTTGATATTTTAGTTTCTTGTACCCTTTGATACTTTTTGCTTCTGGCTTTTTGCTACTTTTAGTTTTTAGCCAAACTTTAGCTATTTTAAGCCAGTTCTTTTAGCTACCCTTTTTGCTGTCCAGGTATGGATGCTGCTGAATGTCAACTGTGTTCAGCTGAAGGAAACTCCAGTGAAACAACAAAATGTTTTAGTTGTGTGTGATTTACAAGCTTTGTGGGTCATTTTGACCCTAGGGCAGCAGCAGGGTTCATGAAGTGATCAAATAGTGGAGACCTGGGACTTCAATCGTTCACAGAAGCAGGTGCAGGTTTGATTGACGTGATTCTTTTGGGTCACCTGCATCACGTTTGGGTTCACTGCAGGTCGGTTCGGTGCAGTGACACCGGGATGTCAGCACTTCCTGTTAACATTCCACCCGACACCGTCAAGCTGCGCCTGGAGAAGACCTTGATCTCCAGAGTGCCCCGGGCAGCCTTCTACAACCTGTCAGAGCTGTGGTTCTTATGGCTGACCTACAACTCCATCACCTCCGTCCACCCCAGCAGCTTCGTCAACCTGAAGGCCCTGCAGGAGCTGCGTCTGGACGGGAACCTGTTGACCACCTTCCCCTGGGAGGGGCTCCGGGATATGCCCCGCCTCCAGACACTGGGGCTCAACAACAACCGCTTGTCCAGCCTTCCAGCACATGCTGCCCTCTTCCTGCCCAACATCACCTACCTGGACCTGTCCAGCAACAGGTGGGACAAACAGGTAACATGATGATTTCAGCAGGTAAGATACTTTTGATTAACACAACTGCCCTCTCTTCAGGCTGACCATTCTACCAGCTGAGCTTCTGGATCTGTGGTTCCCACTTCCAGAACTGCAAGAGGGCCCAGTTCAAAGAAAAATCCTGGGTCAGTACGACGTGAAGTGAGACAAAACAATATCTGATAAAAAACTAAATAACAACAGCAATACATAAACATCCCAGTACAGTACTTATGATGTAAGTACTCATTATTATAAGGAGTAACATATAGGGTACACCGTATGTTTCTCAGTAAGTATCCATGTATTTCAGTGTGTACCCAATATGCTATTCAGTAAGTACTACCCAGTATGTTACTCAGTAAGTACCTTGTATGTTTCTCAGTAGGTACTACCTTGTATGTTACTCAGTAAGTACGTAGCTTGTATGTTTCTCAGTAAGTACCCTATATGTTACTCAGTAAGTACACCGTATGTTTCTCAGTAAGTACACCGTATGTTTCTCAGTAAGTACCCTATATGTTACTCAGTAAGTACACCGTATGTTTCTCAGTAAGTATCCATGTATTTCAGTGTGTACCCAATATGCTATTCAGTAAGTACTACCCAGTATGTTACTCAGTAAGTAGCTTGTATGTTACTCAGTAAAAAGCCCCAGTTAAAATATTAAATATCTGATGAACTACTTCACAAATTTTATTGAAAATCTCACAAAGTTTTTGGGGGATAAACATACAACTGATTACATTTTGAAAACAATCTAATTCAAGATGGCCGCCACAAACGGATCATAGAAAATACAAAATAACACATGAATCAGTTTTCCAGACATTGAGGTAAAATGTGGTGTGATTGTAGCTGAAAGTCATTCCCGACACAGATGGAGCAGTAACTTTCTTAGAAACAGAATTTAAATTTTTTTGATTTTTAAGTACAGGCAATAGTTTTTTTTTTATGGACTGTACATATCACCACTTAGTAGTCATAATTAGTAGTGTTGCTTTACAACAGACAATATCGCATCCATTGCATCCAAATACAAGAAATATGGTGGTGGGAGATCATGTATGTGTGTTTCTTTAGACCACATTAAATCTAGAGTTGGATAAGACGCATTAAAAATGGTAAATAGTATTAAAAGTGTGGTTTTAATCTTCCTGAATGAGTTGAAGGAGCTCATCCTTCCTCCATATTTAGGTCTTCATGACAACCCCTGGCTGTGCGACTGCCAGATCTCAATGCTGACATCCCTATCCAAGTCCCTGGGAAGTCCGGTGGTTCTGATGGATCAGCTGCTGATGTGCAGCAAGTCAGTGGATCGTTCAGGGATGCTACTGACCCAGGCCGAGCTCACTCGCTGCATGAGACCCTCGGTCCAGCCTGCAGCCACCAGGGTCATCTCCCCACTGGGCAGCAATGTAATCCTCCGCTGCGTCGCCAGTGGGTACCCAACACCAACCCTGACCTGGATCAAAACCTCAGCCTACGCCGGTAAGGGGTCTTGGATCACCATCAGGTGCTGAAATGATGCTGCAAAAACATCTGGAGCTCAAGTCAGGAAGTAATCTGATGTTTTTGTGCAGATTGTTGTCAACAAGATCTTCTGCAAAACTCTGAGCAGCTTCCCAGGATTTTGGAGAGCTGTAAGTTGTTCATCTACAACGGTGGGAAAGTCCAGTCTTGGTCCTCAAGGGGCCACTATCTTCCATGCTTTACTTGTTTCCCTGCTCCAACACACTTGATTCTGTGGTTGAATGATCTCTTCGTGTTCAGTAGAAGGCTGTTCATCACCCACTGAGTCAAATCAGGGTTGCTGGAGCAGATAAACATCTAAAACATGCAGGATGGTCGCCCTCGAGGACCAGCACTGGGCACCACTGGTCCACAACTGATTATTTTGAAATCAGCCCCATTCGAGAAGGGTCCCACAGGTAACTGACCTTAGTCAACATAAAATAAGTGAATTTTACAGATATTCAGCTAAAATGTGGTGTAGTATTATCCAAGAGTAATTCACATCCTGCCCTTGAGGATAAACTCCAGCCCACCAACACAGAATCATTTACCAATGAAGTTCTGTTCTGAACCAGAACTGTCCCCCTTAATGTTTCAGTCATTCAGGAATCTCCTCGAGTTGGAGTCCGATGGTCCATAATCAGCTTGAACGGTTTGTCGTATGAGGACGCCGGTGAATACCGCTGCCAGGCCCGAAACATGGCGGGAATATCCGAGGCACCGATCAAACTCAAGGTCATGGGGGTCTCAAGACTGACTCGCTTTCCGAAGAAAAAAAACAAAAAGACCTCGATCAAGTCCTCGCCAAAGTACAGAAAACCAAACCAAACGTCAGCCGGCACTAACACACTCACTGAGAAGGAGAGTCCGTTCATCACAAGCATATTCACGTCTTTGAAGAACCCGGTCCAGAAAACTTGATGTCCTTCGTTAAACAAAAAATAAAGACTCCGATGATCCCAAACAAGGATCCCCTGAAAACTGGAGTTCAACATAATTAATTATCATTCACCAACTGTGACATTTTTATAAGTTTTTGTCATTTTTTATGCATAAATAGAGAAAAAATAACAAATCAAGCAAAACACAAGATGCTATACAGCTGTTTTATCACACTTTTTGTAAAAAAATAATAATAATAATAATAAAAATAAAACATTTTACACAAAAACTGTTCACTGGGTCATGATTCCTTTTAATTTTTTGTCCAGTTTGGGTTTTTAGGAAACTGTGTAGGGTTTCTGTTTCCTGGTGTCTGGCCCCATCTGGTGTTGTGTTTATGTCTTGCACTCCCTGGTATTCAGCCTCTGTCTTTGGCACCTGTGATTCTTCACAGGTGTCTTCACTTGGTCTAATTTGTGTTTCAAGTATTTAACCCTCCTGTTATGTTCGTTTCTGAGGTACAGCAATAATGTTCGTGGGTCAATTTGACCCGGGGAGTGTTTAATCATGTAATAGTGTCAGAAACCCAAAAAATCCTCCAAAACCTTTTTGTATCTGATTATTAACTCCAATACTAACCATGTCAGTCAATATTTGTGCAATGATGTTTTTTTTATTTCTCATAAATAAAGGATAATGACGACTAACTCATTTGGACATAAACAATGTGATTTACATTTTTTATGTTTGCTGAAAAAACCTACACACAAAAAAACAATAATTATCCTTGAAATTGATTTTTGTAAAAAAAATTATGTTACATTTTATTTTATTTTTTTCAAAGGGTGATCTTTATAATTGAACTTGAAACACATTTACTGTTCTGGGTCAAATTGACCCGCTCATTAAAATCAAGACAAATGAGTCATGAAGATTTGTGTGGGTGGAGTTTTCCCACGGGAACAGAAAAGGTTCCCGTCAAAAGTTGTATAAACACCTGCTTTCTCACAGTTTCCTTGTGAAGTAAAGAGAATAGTGAGAAAGTGGGTTTATGTGCATGCATGTGTGCATGTGTGTGTGTATGTGTGTGTGTGCGTGTGTGTGTGTGTGTGCGTGTGCGTGCGTGTGTGTGTGTGTGTGCGTGTGTGTGTGTGTGTGTGTGCGTGTGTGTGTGCGTGTGTGTGTGTGCGCGTGCGTGTGTGTGTGTGCGTGCGTGTGTGTGTGCGCGCGCGCGTGTGTGTGTGTGTGTGTAGTGAAATATGTCTCATAGTTTCAAGGAAACAAATAGAATTGGAAATGTTTTTCCCCTTTTTACCATTCATTTTGACTGCCGGGTCAAATTGACCCGAACAGTATCGATGTAACAAGTAGACGCAGAGAGTGGTACAAATGTGTAAAGTGAATCATTTTCAATTTATATGTTGATTGGAACTATTAAGACAAATAGAAAAAGTTTCATGCAGAAAAAATATTTTTAACTATTTTTAAAAAAAAATGTAAACTTTAAAACGGGTCAATTTGACCCGTAACATAACAGGAGGGTTAAGCCTGTGTGTTTGTATTCCTTGTTGTCCTGGCATTGCTATTTGTTTCTTGGTGATGACCTGGCTGCTCCCTGTTTTTTCCAAACCATTCCATGTAAGTTTTGCTGCTTTGCCAGCCTTTTGATTTTGTAAATAAACACTTTATTCAATATTACAGTAATCCCTCGTTTATCACGGGGGATCCATACCCTGAAGCCCTGCGATAAGTGTGTGTGTGGGGGTGGTGGCATTTTTTATAACCTTACCACACTCTTGTAATATTCTGAATACTGTAATGTTCTTAAACGCTAAACACTCTAAAAGAGCATAGCATGTCATGATTACAGTTCTGTGCCTCCAACTGCACTCTGCTGCCAGCACTTTAGGCCACGTCCACTTCTCTGCTACAGAGCGGGGATTCAGACATGCTGCAGGAGGGAGCTTCTCCTGCATTGTGGGCTGCACAAAGGTGTGTCATGAGATAAATGATTTTTTTAAATGAAAATTCCATGCTGATCGTACGGCTCATCCATCAATCAGCCGATTGTGCGAATAGTAATTAGTCAGGGACTTCTGTACTACTGAGTTCTTACCTGCCTGCACCATTGGGTTTACCAGCACCAGCTTATGACAGTCTGGGTGTACAAGGATAATTATTTTATTTAATTCCAATAAATATTGTCAACCAAAAAAATAAAAAATAATTCCCCTACTTTTTCCTACCATATGATGATGGTTTTCAAACTCTAAACATCTATAATGATTTTGGAAAAATAAAATTCTCTAAAAAAGTTAAGTCTGGTCCTCTGGACATTCAAAGAACAAAACAAACTAAATTGTAGAAACATGTTCAACTTACAATGCTGCCATTGCTAGTATCACTCAGCCCCTTGTGAATAGCAAACAAACAACCATCAGGGTGCTAACGATCCATCGTTAGGCTGATGGTCCTCCTTTAATCATGTGAGCAGCTATGGCTGTCAGCAGCAAACTGGTTGATCCACTATGAGAAGGTGCTATTTATAAGACTGAGCTGAATACAGCAGCTCAGACTGAGGAAGTCTTTCGGACGAAAGGCGAAACGTTTCTACAAAAATTTTTTTTTGCTTTGTTTTGTTTTGTTTTTTGAATGTCCAGAGGACCAGACTTAGCTTTTTTAGATTTAAGACATCTATATTCAAGTAAGAATATCTTTTATTTATATGGCACTTTTTGAAACAACAATCTAATGTGTTTTACATCATAAAAAATGTGATTAAAATTTGACAACAAAATGAGGGGGAAAAACAAGAACTTTGAGTTAAATTAACAACACAAGCAGCAGTATAAAAATGATGTACTGAACTCATTGTTTACTCAGATTAACGTGCATGTGCACTTCATCGAGATAAGTTATGACTAAAGACATGCCTACAGTGAGATGACTTCTGTTGTGACTTGGCGCTACATAAACAAATTGAATTGAATTAGTTGTAACCACAAAGGTGTAGCATCCCGTAGTGGCTGTTTCAGAATATATTTATCCCGCCTTGTCATGTGAACAAATGGGACATTTACTTTACAAAAATACACTTAAATCCATTTTTTAATGCATTTCTTTTCGTTTATTCACATATCTCTTATTTTACTGCTGCTGTGTGATGAATAGAAAAGTCTCAGGTTACACTGACTGACAGCTTGTTAGTGAGTTGGATGGGATACTGTGCAGGCAGGATTTCTGTATCAATGGCACAGCTCCAGAGTGCACAGACTCTGGTTCCAAAAATGCAACATGGCAGGACTCCTAAAAACAGACATTTTGAGTTTTAATTTTGAACAATGGGTTAGAATCCGAGAAATTTTGTTAACCTTTTATAAATCTTTATGGTTATGGTACGTGGCACAAATATACCATAGAACAGTTTGATTCAACTGGCAGTGTGATTAGATGTACCGTATGTAGTAACCTTCATGTTTGGGGCATCATGTTAATTTTGTCGACTAATTATTTTCGTCGACTAAATGTTTTCATTGATTTGTCGACTAAAATTAGACTAAAACAAAAAAAATTCTGATGACTAAGTAATGACTAAAACTAAATGATGTTTTAGTCACATGACTAAGACTAAAACTAAATTAAAAATAGCTGTCAAAATTAACACTGGATTCAAGTACTGCTTGTAGTTTTACTGTTAAAAGCAAGGTTAGACAAATAATGTTTGAAAAAAGTTTTATTTGTTGTTGTATGTTGCATATTAATATTAATATTATGGTTAAAACATTGTTTTGTTTTAGTAACTACAGAGAATTGATGAAAAGTTTTTACTATGTATAACTTAGTCGACTTAATTGACTGTAGATTTAGTCGACTAAATGTTTTCATTGATTTGTCAACTAAAATTAGACTAAAACAAAAAAAATTCTGATGACTAAGTAATGACTAAAACTAAATGATGTTTTAGTCACATGACTGATTTTGCTCACTGCTGCAAACACAACATTTGTTAGTTTTGCGTCCAAGTTGCCTTTTATGTCTCTCACATTGTTTTTGCCACATCATATATATCCACTTGAACCAGTCTACTGGTTTATTGCAGCAGAGCTCAGTTGTTATTCCAGCGTGCTGAGTCAGCATGACGAAGAGAAGCCGTCTTGGCCAAAGCCCAACTTCACTGCACTGCAGCAGTGATGTGTGTCTGCAGTGAGGAAAAGGTGAACACTAACCCTGTCACTACAGCAGATGGGTGCTAGATTGGTTGAAGTAGCATGCAAAAAACTCTCACCCACAAAAAGGTATGATGTGCATGCATTTAAGATGGTGTTTTATGTGCAAGTACTGTATAAGTACTTTCCTACCCATGTTAGTCTGTAACAAGCAGCTTCAGTGTCACAAACATCCCATGAGGCCGTTCTGTGAGGAGCACGTTCACCACGTTCCTCCTGGAGTCCAAACAGGATCACATTGGGTTGTCTGTCCATGCAGAGCCTATCACACAGCTAAGACGAAGAGTTTCTCCAGAGCAAAATCCAGATGAACACTGCAAAGCTAAGGTGTAGAACAGCTGATCGTCAACTGGCAGCCCGTGAGCCACATTCGGCCGCACAGGGAGTCACTTCTGGCCCACGAGTTGAGGCAGGAGAGTGTTCAGACTCAACAAAGCAGCACCTTTCTACGGTTAAAGCTTTTAAAGTGTGACATTTATTCTTCTCTGATTGTAAACAAAAGGGTCTATTTTCCTTTCAAACTGGATATGCGCTAAAGGCTAAAACACCAAAATGTCCTGCAGATCAGAATCATAATGTCCAATAGTGGATATATTTTTAAAGAGATTCTCTGCTTTTTTGCACTTATCATCCACACAGACTATTTGGTTTTAAAAAAAAGTGGAGATTTAGTGCTTTGACTTAAAAAAAAAAAGTGTAAAACTGAAAGGAAAAAAAGGTTACCAAAAAAAATTGTAGTTTCGTTAACAGGATTTTGGCAAAACAAGTGAGAAACCCCAGCCCTCTTTGTAGCTCGACAGCTCAGACTTCACAATAGAAACGTCAAAGTTTAAATGAATCACAGAAAGCATGACTGAACTGGTGATTTGATATTTTTAACAAGTTTAAGTTTGATAATTTTTAGTGATATGTGCAGTGCACATAACGCACAAAGGCGCATTAATAAGCTTCAAATTTTTTTAACCTTTCAAACTTAAAGCTGCACTATGTAACTTTGTAGTGCAGTCTGTAACTTTTCTAACAATATATTTTTAACATATTTCTTCACTCTGTCACTATCTACTGACAGACTGATGTTAGACAAAGTAATCTCTGAAAAAAACTATAGTCCCCTTGCTTCTCTATCAGCATTTATAAAAACACTAAAAACACAGAGTGACCCGCCGTTAACCAGCCAATAAAAACAGAGTTTGTAACCAGCCAATAAAAACAGAGCTTGAATTTGAATCAGCCAATAAAAACAGAGCTTGAATTTGAATTTCAGCAGGGCCAGGGGGAGCAGAGCCATATATGGCTCTGAGGGGGAGGGATCAGAATGCTTTGCCTGTTGAAAATATTTCTAAGTTCTGCGCTCTACAGAAAGTTACACATAGCACCTTTAAAGGTTCAGTCTGCAGTTTCTGTAGAACTGCAGCACTTAGAAAAAATTTCAACAGGCAAAGCATTCTGATCCCTCCCCCTCAGAGCCATATATGGCTCTGCTCTCCCATGGTCTGCTGAAATTCAAATTCAAGCTCTGTTTTTATTGGCTGATTCAAATTCAAGCTCTGTTTTTATTGGCTGGTTACAAACTCTGTTTTTATTGGCTGGTTAATGGCGGGTCACTTTTTCTTTTTAGAAATGCCTATTTACCACCTGGAGAAGCAAGGGGACAATTTTTTTTTGTTGTTTTTTTCAGAGATTACTTCTCTAACATCAGTCTAGTGACAGAGTGAAGAAATATGTTAAAAATATATTGTTAGGAAAGTTACATATAGCAGCGAGGTTTTAAACCCATATCAAATAAAACACTTTAAAAAAATTCATGTGACCATCCATGCATCCCACTGCTAACCTAGAATTTGTAGTTTTCAATCATCAACTGTTTGAGGCTTATTTTTCAGTCTGTTTCTTACATTAGATGTCAATGTGACAGACTCAGGTGTGGTTACCATAGCGACCCAAAACGGCTGTTCGATTCGAGCAGAGGATGAGACCCAATAAAGCTGACTGTTTTATATTTATGAATTTAATTTGAGCTTTTATTGTCATTTTAACCTTTTTGTTTGACTGACTTGTAAAGCCCTCTGGTCAACTTCTGTTGCTTTTAATGAGCTAAAGACGTAAAACTGACACTGAATAGTGCGTCTCACTGGAAGGACCACCACTGATGCTTTCTGCACTGGGTTTGTGTAACAAAAAGGACCATTTTCTAAAAAATTGCAACATTTAGCTGAAGCTCTTTTCTTAAAATGACCATCAGAGGGCAATCTTAGCTCCAACACTACTGGCTGCCATGACTGAAAAACAACCACATAAATAAACCAAATACCTGTAGTGAGGAAAACAATGCCCTGAGGTCAGCTTTAACATGCTAAACCTGCTTACATCATGTAAAATATTAATGTTCAAGACTGTTAACTGATCAATGGAGAGTAAAGTTGGGTAAAACATGACAAATATTCAATAAAAAGGAGAAAATCCACAATGTTTTTTTGGTTTTTACCCACATTTGTAAATGAAAAGCTCAAGAAAGACACTACAAAATTAACAGTTGGTGTGTTTTTTAATAGTAACATTGGATAAAATCTATAAAATAGTCCTCCCAAAAATACACGTTACTGTACAATATTACTCATCCTTTTGTTACATTTGCATTCAAATCAACAGAAACATACAGTTTGTTCTCATAAATAACACCCGGGCTGCCAGTTTTATTAGCTTCAGTAAAAGTCCTGCCAAAACAAAAGTGTCAGGGTGATATTCTTCCCCGGCTACAGTCCGGCTGTGTGTTTGTGCCGAGCCGTCAGGAGCAAAAACAAGTGGCAGGGAGTGACGGCGAGCTGCGGGCACATCTCGTGGGATTGGTGGTTTGGTGCAAAACACGCTTCAACCCCCTCCTGATGAACGAGTGACGTAAACAGCTTCCTCCCACCCTCCTCCTCCTCCGGTTTCCTCCTCCCTCAGCTTGTCAGGATACATTAAGCTCATATGGCTGTAGTATTCAGCAGCCACAGAAAATGGACAGACACGAGCGAGGGGGAGGCAGATGGCTTTTCAGTGCTTTGCCTAAAAACTAAGGTTTCAGGGTTTTGACATCAACAAACACAGTCCCGTTCAGTAGTAAGGCACGTTTTCCACTCGGATAAAGAGAAATCACTTTGGTAGAGCGTTGAGTAAAAGCAGGAACAAGCGTGAGGTAGAACCACCTAAGTGCGTAAAAATACACGAGTCTGGTACGAGTTTACGACTGCTCACCGGCTGAAACTGTCAAATTATAGGTTACACTCAGACGAAAGGCAGGCTCGTGACTCATACATTTCACCCTTATTAATCTGATGGTTTCCTCATCTATTGTATCACTCAGTTGGAAATTAGTACCCACGATCTACCAACCAGCCGAATTAACATCATAACCAACAGTACCTTCAGCTGATCTTTGACTTTGAGCAACAGGAACCAGTTTGTCCCAGCGCTGGGAACAGGGCCTTTGCCCTCCTGCCTGCAGCACGCCCTCTTAAGTAATAGAATGGATTCCAATTAATTATCAACCCAGGTCTGATCCGACAGCCTGGCAGATCCACACGCAGCTCAGGCGGCTTTCACCCGAGCCGAAGATTTCCACAAACGTGCCGCAGCGTTCAGGCAGAATCCAGGAGGGAAAAACAGGAAAGGGGAGACGCCTCGACAGATGTCAGTCAAACAGGCAAAAGAAATGATGAGGAAAACATGACGAGAAGCTTCCTCTTACAGAAAAACATGAAACGTAAAGAGGAGAAACACGAAACAGAAGCCGACATGAACTTCACGTGTACAAGTGTTAAATTAATCTTTTTACACGCGTTTTCTTCACATTTCAGAACAAAAAATGAACTTCACATGTGGGAAATCACATGCAAAATAAAGCTTTTGCACAAAACGCACATGAACCACAGCTGTGTGCAAAATCAGCTGTTTTCTTGTGTAAAAATGTTAAACCAACGTGTAAAACACGTGTTTTAC
This sequence comes from Garcialebias charrua, assembly GCA_038048925.1. NCBI lineage: Eukaryota > Metazoa > Chordata > Actinopteri > Cyprinodontiformes > Rivulidae > Garcialebias > Garcialebias charrua. Next base: position 104,142 of record JBBPBX010000024.1, on the reverse strand, counting down.
ACATTTCACATGTGAATTTAGAAAATAAATAAATAAAAAAGCCCTAACATGTGGAAAATGAGTTGTTTTCACACATACAAATATGATAAATTGGTTTGTAAAACACTAATTTTACACGTTATTATGTGACTTTGGTACAAATACAGGTAGTCCCCGACTTACGAGCGCATCGACATACGAGGTTCCGGACTTACGAGCTGACTAACGAACAGTAAAGTTGTAAAGAACATACAGAAAAATATAGCACTGGTATGTGTTTTTAGATGAAAGTGTGTTAGCTAACAGTTTGTAAACAAGTTTCTGAGCATGTTTATGAACTAGTATGTACGTTTGTGTTGAAAAACGAGTGTTCGTAGTAGCGCTAGCATAAATTTTCCGACTTACGACCGAAAATCCGGACTTACGAGCGACACGTGTTTCGACATACGAGATTTTGTGTTACGAGCACCTCGTAGTAACGGAACTCGCTTGTAAGTCGGGGACAACCTGTATGTAACGTGAAAAACCACCTTCACGTGTTAAACAAGCAAAACTCGTGTTTCCCATGTGAATTTGGAACCACGTGCACTTCAGCAGTAGAAAACCACATTTTCATATTTAATAATAATAATAATAATGTCACATTTTTGTCATCTGTGTATGTTTCCATACAAGACGAAATTTGACTCTGCATTTAACCCAATCACCACCAGGTGGGGCAGTGGGCAGCTATAGAAAGCGCGCCGGGGAGCAATTGGGATGAGATGTGCTGCTCAAACACACCACAAGTTATGCCGTGACTGGGGTTCGAACCTGGGTCCTTCGGGTCCCAAGTCGGTTCCCCTGTCACTACATTTGAAAACATGTCAAAGGAACATGTGAAACACAGCTTTTCTGTGTTCCCCGTGTGTTTGGGACTTTTTTCTACATGTTCATGTGTTCCAATGCAGTCACTTGTATGTGAAACTATAAATTTATGTTTATTTTGTCACAGTCGGGGCAAAGCCAGAGTCCATTTACATTAAGTGGACAGCACACAAACCCAGTTCGAAGCGTAAATGCATATCGGTTCTTCATAAACGAGGTATCATCAGTTGAGTTTCTGCCTCCGGACTTCACATGTTCAGCTGCAGTCCGACGGAGAGCCTCATTCAGTCCAAACCCTGGTCACCCAGGTGCAGTCAGGTTGGCTCCATCAGGACTTTACCAGAATCTCTATGATGTGGTCCAGCTCATTCAGGTCCATCAGACATGACTGGAGACCTCCTCCTGAGGAATGGATGGGAGAATGTGACTTCATGTTCTCGTCGGGCCAAAGTGAAACGCTGAGGGGCCACAAAGACCCCGCTGCGCAGGTAGACGGCAGATCTGAAGTCTCGCACATGGACGTATCGATGTCCTCAAAGATATCGTCCAGCGCCAGATCGCTTAGGTAGCCCACAGTGTTGGTGGCGTCGCTGAAAGTGTTACTGCTCGGTTTCTGCTGCTCCGTGGAGATGTTTGCCTCTTGAGAGGGACCTTCAGGAAGCAGCAAAGAGTCGGGGCCTTCACAGTTTCCCACTGCACACCCAGGACACGTCACTGACACGTCCTCTACGAAGCTGTCCCGGAGCAGACGGGAGTCGGGGTTGATGTCGTGGAGGTGTAAATCCGGACCTCCGGTCCTGTCGCTCTGCATCTCCTCCTGGATCTGCCTGAGCGTGTTGACGAGCAGCACGGAGCGGCGGAGGCTGAGCTCCATGCCGGCCTGGTAGTCCTGAAGCTTCTTCAAGCAGAGGCCGAGCACCACCTGACGCTGCTGCAGGTGGCTCACGTCGGGTCTGGACACAGCTTCTTCTTCTTCTCCGTCCTCGTGCCCATCGGGCTTCTTTTCCACCCTCCTCGCAGCATCGGGGAGCACCTCGGCCTCCAGCTCCTCCAAGCAGCTCCTCTTTCGCTTGACGCCTCGACCCAACATTGACCTGTGGTGATGTGGAGACAGATTGTCATCTAGAGTCTAATTTTAACAATATCTCAACACACTCAAGACAAATAGGCACAAAATAAGATACAGGTAGTCCTCGGGTTACGACGGCCTCGAGTTACGACGTTTCGGGGTTACGTCACGCATCTCATAAAAAAAAATATATATATATATATTTTGAAAAGCCAGTTCCGGTTGTACTTCCTGTTTGACGGTAGAAGTAGCGGTAGCTTGACACAGCGGAAAAACACAGAGAGAGACCCGCTCTGGACCGAGTTTCACGGCAGAAACAGCAAAGCAGTGGAGGTGGAGACCTTACTGGACAGAGGTCGACGGCCGTTTTACATCGTAAACAAAAGGTGCACGGAGGTGGTCGAGTGTACGGTGTCACCAGACGGCAGAAACAGCGAGCTGGACCGGAGGTGCAACAAGCTAACATGCTAACAGACCTTGCTGTTAACGCTGTGTACTGCGTGAAGCAGCAGGAAGCTGCAGAGCTTGGAGGTGCAACGAGCTAACATGCTAACAGATGGAGGAAGGCTTCACCAGCTCCCAGTAAGAAATTAACTCTTTTTTTCCCCTTCATTATGGCTCCAAATGTATGTGTTTTTTGATAATTATTTAGGGTACTGTGTTAGGATAGGCTAAGTGCTTGGTAACTGTACAGTACCGTACATGTACGTGTATATGGGGCGGCCAGTGTGTATGTGTTTTCTGACTTACGTCGAAATCCGAGTTTCGACGGGGCGTAGGAACGGAACTCCGTCGTAAGTCGGGGACTACCTGTATTAGACATTTTTTAGGATGATGCTATCTAGGAGCGTGGTCACAAGTAGGCGTGGTATAACCTAGACCCACCCACTTTCTGTAAAGGCCCTCAGTTTATTTTAGAGCCTCTGTGACTTAACTGTACATTACAGATTTAATATAAATGTTTCATCTTTGGCTGCTGTGTCTGAAGCCAGTTCTGTTGGTCTGGTTGACTGCCTAGGCAATTCCCTATAGACCAGGGTTTCCTAAAGTTGAGTTCAGGACATCACCGAATCATAAAAATCACATTTTATTGTCTGGTCAGTTGTAATGTCATATTTATCATTTAACGTAAAAGAAAACATTGTCAAATTTCTATCTATTATCTCATTGGTTTGACCAGAGCACGCTTGAGTTTCTTGTAGATAAAGTTTTCATTTAAACAACCTAAACAACTAATTCATGCTTTAAAGCACCTACAAACCAAATAAGATACTTTAGTCTTGCAGGCCTTCTTAATGGAACACATTAAGTTCAGACACAACTTTAAAACTGTAATAATAAACTGTCATCCACAGGCAATACAGACTCAAGAAGCTAACACACAATTTAGTACCATTTAAACTATTTATTAATATTATTTAATTTATCTGTAATTGTGAATGCTTCTTTTGATGTTAAAGCACAAAGAAAAATACAGGTAGTCCTCGACTTACGACGTAGATCCGTTCCTACGCGGCGGCGTAAACCGATTTTCGATGTAAGTCGAAATATACGTACATACTGGACCATACATGTACAGTACTGTATTACCAAGCACTTAGCCTATCCTAACACAGTACCCTACATAATTATCAAAAAACACATACATTTGGGAGCCATAATGAAGGGGGAAAAGAGTTATGGCCTACTGGGATGCTGGTGACGCCGTATTCCTCCGTCCATCGGCCGTATTCCTCCGTCCATCGGCCGTATTCCTCCGTCCATCAGTCGTATTCTCTATTACGTTTACGACGTAAAACCGCCGTCCAGCTCGGTCCATCTGCCGTATTCCGTTCCGTTTACGACGTAAAACCGGGTTCACAGTACAGTTTTGTTTTTTGAATGTCCAGAGGACCAGACTTAGCTTTTTTTAGAGAGTACAATGCAGTATTCCTTCGCCGCTACATTTACGACGTAAAACCGTAAACTGCGTAACTCTGCTTTTCAAAATATATATATATTTTTTTTTTTTTTAATGGAAGATGCGCTGTAACCACGAAACGTTGTAACTCGAGACCGTCGTAACACGAGGACTACCTTTAAATCCTTTCTTTGGCTGCTGCCTCCTCCAGGGGGTGCCATAGCAAGTGAACAAGCAACAAAGATAAGGAATTTGACACAGGACGTCCTTCCTGATGCAAGCTGGGCTCAAACCATCGAGCTAGAACGCCTCAGTACACAGAAAGCAATTAAGAAAGAAATTTAAAGAAAAGTGTAGGTCTTTTGATTGGATCAGCCTTGATTAAGGGTGGGCTTAGGGCACCCCGGGCCTACCCATAGCTACACCCCTGGTCCAAACTTTCTATACAGCTTATTCATCTTCCTGAGCCTCTCGCTGCTGTCAGATTGTGTTTTTCCAGCATATTTCAATTACCACAGCCTCCTTGGTCAAACTAAGGGGTTTAAACTTCTACATTTCCTGAAACTAGCTGAATTTACAGCACATTCTGCAGGGAGGTGACTCAAACCCTGCACAAGAAAACCCATGTAAAGTTGGCTATTATTAGTTCAAATGTAAAGATTTCGTATCAACATCAAGCATGCTTCTCCTACAGATGAATACTGGACAAAGTGTACAAACATACAAGCTGGACATGCAAGGCTTTTCTTCTTCTTCCATTTAACAGAAAAACGCTGTGACTCACTACAGACACCCCTGCAGTCTGACAGACTTTATTTCTCTTTTAACTGACCACAAATCACCCTCTCTTTTACAACTAACATGAACCAAACTGCAAAATAGTTTAAATTTAATTAGGGATTTCAGCTCTTTAATGTACTTTATATAGGAAAGAATAAACCCATATCTGATAATTGACATTTCGATATTTTACTTTTACATTCATAAACTAGAACAAGCTTTTTTATTCCAACTTTTTTTTTTTTTAAACAAGAACACCATATGATCACATCTTCCCCAGATGCGTCTAAAGCGAAGTTTAAAGGGAAAAACGTGAGGAAATATATTAAGAAATTTAAAAAAAGAACGAAGTAGATTAAACAATATATCCTTACGTGTCCTTGAAAAGTCGTGTCATGTAGTGTTTAAATCGTACGATGTCCTCTTGGACTCGTTAGATCGCGACGTTCCGGTGCTGTGGAGATCCGGAGTGACAGGAAAGAAGAAGAACCGTCAATCTACCGGAGCAAAGGGGAGGAGGCGGGGCTTCAACTTGAGAGGGGGCGGAGATTTGCGAGGGAGGAAGTAGGTGTGGCTTGAGCAGCAGAGTAGGGAGGGGAAGGCGGAGCTTCAAGGCCCATTTGCAGCAACAACTCAGGGAAAAGGCGGGGCTTTAGCTAAATACGGGGGTGCTTCCGCCCAGAAAGGAGGCGGAGCTTCAGACAGAAATTCGAAGGTACATTAGAAGGAAGGAGAGGATTGGGTCGTTTAAATGTCAATCAAACTTTGGCTGCCTCCTCTCACGGGGCAGCGAATGTGCAGCTGGTTTGTTCCGCCGCATTCAGGAGCAGCTCGTACAAATCAGAGCGCACGTGTTTTGTTTGTTTCCTGTCTTTTACTGTATTTTAACCACATGGTGGTTTTGAAAAACTGTATTATTGTTTTATAAATAATAAGTGTGATATATAGTTTTAGAAAAAAATAAATAGGCTACTGACCAAAACTGATAGACATTAAAACATTAACCATGTACAGGTGGTCCCTGACTTTTTCATTCATTCATTCAACCGTTATTTATACAGGCTAGCCTCGTTGAGCCATGGGGACTCATTTACAAGAGGGACCTGTCTCACTCCAGGGTCAATTTAGAGTTACCAATCGGCCTAACATGCATGTTTTTGGACTGTGGGAGGAAACCGGAGCACCCGGAGAAAACCCACGCATGCACGGAGAGAACATGCAAACTCCACCCAGAAACATTAAAATATTAACCATGTACAGGTGGTCCCTGACTTACAACGGAGTTCCGTTCCTACGCCCGTTCGTAACATGAAAATCGTCGTAAGTCGAAATACACATACACATCGCCCCATATATTGTACACGTACATGTACGGTACTGTAGGCTACAGTTACCAAGCACTTCGCCTATCCTAACACAGTACCCTACATAATTATCAAAAAACACATACAGTATATTTGGAGCCATAATGAAGGGAAAAAAAGAGTTAATTTCTTACTGGGAGCTGGTCAATTCTTCCTCCGTCTGTTAACATGTTAGCTCGTGCACCTCCGAGCTCCTGCAGCTTCACGCGGTCCACAGCGTTTACAGCAACATCTGTTAGCATGTGCTCAGCTGTAGCATAAACCTCCGCTCCAAAAAATAAGGTCTCTGTATTTCCACGCGCGGTCCAGCAGTCCAGAGTTAGCATTTTAGCCCCTCCTGACCTCCTCTTCTCTGGTCTCTCCTGTAAGTTTCAAGCTCCTCCTCGCTCCTGTAAGTTTCGTTTCAGTTGTAAGTTTCGTTTCAGTATTTTGTGGTGTAAAGGCGCACAAACCACGTAACTCGAACAATGCGTTTCAATGGGAGGGCGTTTATAACCGCGAAACGTCGTAACTCGAGACAGTTGTAACCCGGGGACTACCTGTATATATTACCTGCGCATCTGCCAGACTAGACCACTGATTTCCGTTGTTGTCAGTTACCCCCTCGGGGTTTTCAAAGTTGAGAAATTTTTAAGAAATCAAATAAACTTTAAAGATGCTTGTCAAAAGAAAGTGTACCCTTCATGTTACAAACAAATTAAAACATTGGTCATAAACATATAAACTGTATAATGGTTAAAAGGCTAAAAGGTGGGGTAAAACCTCGCATTCTCTACAACCTTTATTAGATGCAATAAACTTGAAAGATCAAAGGTCACACTTTGCTCATTGCTGGCTCATCCCCACTGCAATGCATGGCAGTGGTCATGTCATGATGTGGGTTGGAGGGGTGTTGCTCAGCAGTAGGGACTGGGAGGCTGGTCAAGGTCGGAGGACAGCTATAAACAAAATATATATACAGTATATATATAAAATAAACTGTGACCCCGGACCTCAGACTGGTTCTAAGGTTCACCTCCTAACATGACAGTCATCCAAAGCACACAGCAAATACAATGGATGACACATGAACTTAAAGGTGCAGTCTGTAAGTTTCTGTAGAACGCAGGACTTAGAAAAAATGTCAACAGGGAAAGCATTCTGGTCCCTCCCCCTCAGAGCCATATATGGCTCTGCTCCCCCTTGCTCTTGCTGAAATTCAGCTCCGCCTCCTTAGCTCCGCCTCCACTGCATGTCCTGTTGCAGCCGCTGCCATATTCTGTGTTTATATGTTAATAAAACGTTCTAAAAAATAAAATAAAAACATGGAGCGCTGGTCCAGCACACCAGAACACCAGGAAATCTGCAGAGCCTCGCGCAGCCACGTTGAACCCGAGTTTAATTCGCTCGTGACAAATTCATTCATTTCCTCATTGTTTCAGTCATGGAGTCAGCGGAGGAGGAAGCGATCACTTGACTTTTGGCAAAAAAACAAAAAAAAGAAAAGTCCAGATCAGGGATGAAGAAGGGGAATTTAATACATTTGTGTCACATACAAAACAGTTTTGCATCGCTTTGCAATCCTTTGAACGAGAACGTGCGCTGGGGCTGGGACAGGCGGGGGCGTGGGTTAGGGGCGTGAGAAGTGAGAAGCTCTGTTTTTATTGGCTGGTTAACGGCGGGTCACTGTGGGTTTTTAGAAATGCTTTTAGTAACACCTGGAGAAGCAAGGGGAATAAAGTTTTTTCAAAGATTACTTGTCTAACATCAGTCTGTCAGGAGATGGTGACAGAGTGAAGAAATACTGTACAGTATGTTAAAAATATATTTTTAGAAAACTTACAGACTGCACCTTTAAGGACAACTGTGAGTGTCCTAGAGCAGAGCCCTGACTGGAACATCGGTGGCGATGGTCCCATTCTATTGAGCTTGAGAGGACTTCTTGTTGAAAGTATTTCATGTTTGCATAGTAGAAATGTTATAAGCTTTATTAGCGTTTAAAACTTTTTATATTTTCAGACACATGTTTCATTGTTTTGGAGGCCAACGTTTTGCCAAATGTGGGGAAAATACAACAAAAAGCTGTCTGAATCATGTCTACAAAACTGTTTTCAATCATGAATTCAGTTAAATTATGCGAGCTTTCATGGATTTTTACCAAATCAGTTTTAAAAATATCTGGAAGGCCTATGCTGTGTTGAGCTCCTGAACACAGCATTTTAAAGGAACCGATGACTCAGAAGGATGAAGGAAAAGACAAACACCAAATAAGGATCTTGGTTCACTCTGTCCATCCATTCCTCATATACAGTACAGTACTATTACATTTCTGGATTTCCTTCACACACTTCTGTTGCTTCTTTTCTTTGTGCTGCATTTTCTCTCTGGCTTTACCCCACTCCTATGAGTCTTTATGCTGAATCATCAGGAGGCGATTAATCTTCAACTACAATCTAACCAGCAGGCAAGCCTTACTTCTATGAACACTACTAATACTGTATCTCCATGAAGTCTCTTAATGTGAAAAATGACAAATCTGGTTTTCATTGAGAATAGCCATCTGCTGTCCATATCTAATGTGCTATACAGTCCAACATCAGTCGACCAGGTGGGGACAAAGTTCTTATTCATGTGAACTACAACTCTCATCTCTCATTTACATTTTAATATTTCCTGTTTTTTTTACTCATTAATATCCAAATGTTCAGTTCTCTCAGGAGATGGCTGCTGTGACTTTTGTTTTTGTAACTCTTATCTACGCAAATGTTTACCTTTTTTATTTACAAATGTTTTCCCACAGAAATACATTTACCAGTAATTATCTTTAAATCCTTCAAAAACATTATGAATACAAATACAGTACATACAAACTCTATGCGATCTGGTTTTGTTACTGGCTGTTTATTTCTCTTATGCTGTTACTATGGTAAACGTTCAGCTAGACTTTTGTTACATTTAGCTTTTAGTCAGGCTTTGGTTACTTTTGGCTTTTATCTAGTTTTGGAATAGTTTTTAGCTAGCCTTATGCTACTACTAGCCCCCCATTAGTTTGCCTTTTAGGAAATATTTAGAAAGGTCAAAGGTCCTCCTTTTTACCGGTAGTCTACCCAATTTTTTGCCACTTTTGGCAAGCCTTTTAATACATTTTGTGTATAGCTTGCTTTATACTATTAGCATTTAGTTGGCATCTTTCTACTTTTAACATTTAGTTAGTACCGTATTTTGCATCTTTTATCTTTCTTTTAGGAAGCATTTAGCTACTTTTCCCTTTTTAACTAGCCTTTTGCTACATTTAGCTATTTTTTGCCTTTTTAGCTTTGTTCCTTATGGCTTTTAGCTAGCATTTTGTTACATTGTTTCTGTTAGCATTTAGCAACTTTTCACTTTTATTGGTATTTAATTAGTGTTTTGCACCTGTAGCATTTTGGATCATACCTTTTAACAGTGCAGCAAGGATCTTGTTGAGAGTTCGTAAATTTGAACATATTACGCCCATTCTCCATAACCTTCATTGGCTTCCTGTCGCCTACAGAATTCAGTACAAAACTGCTCTCATTACACATCAATGCTTACACGGAACTTCACCAGATTATCTGAAGGATATTCTTATTCCATACTCATCCACCCGTTCGCTGCGGTCACAGAACAGTAATCTCCTTCACATTCCGAGAACCAAATTAAGGACCATGGGAGACCGGGCTTTCAGTGTGGCTGCCCCCCACCTGTGGAACTCTCTTCCTGACTGTCTGAGAGCCCCACAGTCTGTGGTTGACTTTAAGAGCGGCTTGAAGACCTTTCTTTTCAACCGAGCATACTCTACCTCCTCATGATTCTACTTTTGATCTTAGCTGATACTGTTATTGATTTTAATTGTTTTATTATTGTTTTATTGACATTTAATTCTGTTGCACCTTGATTTTCATTAATGAAAAGTGCGTTATAAATTGAATTCATTATTATTATTATTAGCCTTTAGATTTTAACTAGCCTTTTGCACTTTTAGATTTATCTAATGTTTTGTTCCTTGTAGCTATCTTTTTTTTAAGTTTAGGTTTTAGGCAACCTTTTGCCCTTTATAAAGTTGAAAACTGTCCATGGGAAATAAGTTTATGGTAAATATGGAATTTAAAACATTGGCTGATTTTAACTATTACTTAAAAAAAAAAACATTTAAAAAAAGCTGTTTACTTTATTTCTATGTAAATTTCCATAATTCCCCATTTTAACATCTCACAGAAAGTTTCCATTCCTTTGAAGCCCTATTCTAGTAGTAGTATTGATTTCCCCCCTGAAAAATTGTTTTCCCTAAGTGGTTCCAATCAATGAGAAACAAGTCTAAAGAAATACACTATATTCTCCTTAACTCAAAACCTGCTTCAAAACCGTAATAAAAATGATTTGATAATAGCCACTTGTCCATATTTGTAATTTTTATTATGAAAAATATTTACAAAGATGCTACAATGTACTTTAATATAAAAAATGCATACATTTTACAACAATAATTAGTCTTTGAACTTCTAGCTCCCATTCAAACCAGAGTGACATCCTTCAGGAGTGTTGTAAGGTTTTCAGCGTGTCGTAATACTGTACTTTAGTAGATTTCATTTGCCTGAGTTTACATTTCACTCATGATACAGAAACAATTTGGGAAATAAAATGCATTTCACTTTTCGCATATTCAGGAGAAAGGCAACTGTTTGCATAAATGGGTGTAGAGCATTTGAGTTGTTTACAGTCACGTATGAAAGAGCTGCATAGTAATTTGAACATTACCCCAGTTATTACTAATAGAAGTAAAAAAAAAAGAAGGAATAAATATGTACTTTACTGCAATCAAAATGGAGGGAAAAAAAGGATAAATGTAATTTTACAGGACCTTGTTGTTGGGTTTGTAAATCAATATGGCATGTCTGTACCTAGATAAAATAAATACAATAAATAAAAAATAATAAATTAGATGGGTTGACAGAGATTTCATTTGTAGCAACAAATGGCAGTAAGAATAATGGCTTCTCCTCATTATTGGATCTGAAAGCAAAACTGGAAAAATACTTTGTATTTTGAAACCAAAACGTGAGAAATCACATGAGTTTGGAAGTAATCTTCCTGCTATGCAGAAAACGAGAGAACAGCGCCTAATCGGGCGTCACGACGCCGGTCCTGACACCTTTTCACAGCCAACCGGGAAGACTCCGTTCGCAAAAAAGTCTGGCTACATAAAAAATTTAAAAACGGCTCGCGAGGGAAAAATAATAAACAATGCCTGCAAAAAATCCCCTAACTGTATAATGCAAAAAATATTTTCTATTTACATATATGTACATATACATATATCTCATTTATATTTGCTCACACCCTAAGAAAATATGCATTGGTTAATAGATTTGGATTTACAATTTGTTCTGGATTCTGGTGTCTGTAGTGTGATGAACCTCGTAACAGTAAATAAACCTAAATGGCAGGAATGGGCTTAAGACAGGATGTTTCAAAGACAAACATGGAAAATACACAAATTAAGAATGCATCATGGAAAAGTAATTTTTTTAATCAGACATAATAAAGATTGGGGTTTTATTATCAAGGTAAAAGTCGACTGCTTCGCTCATTGGATGTTTATGGTAATAAAAGCTTGACAGATAAGGAAAATGAACTTGTTTTTATCCCCCTTGCTATCAAAACCCCCCCAACAATCGTGTGTAACAATACCAGAAACATGCACGTGTTCTGTGCATAGTTTGGGATACAAGTCTGTGGGACGCGGTCTTGTCTCATGACCCCACGATGATCTCCATGATGTGGTCCAGTTCGTTCAGGTCAGACCTGCAGCTCGAGCTGGAGCTCAGGGCTGTTGACCCGTGAGACGACAGGCTCTCCAGCAAATCGTAAGGCCCCATTTTGGGGGTGCCAGTCAGCACCGTGTCCAGGTCATAGTAGGATGGGTCCACGTCTGAAAACAGCTCCTCGAGTCCAGGGTCAGGGGGCGGCACCGGGTGCTTGATCTCAAAAGTCCCAAAAACCTTGTCCCCTGTTCTGGAGTCTGAGCTCAGGTGGTCCTCGTCCCCTTCCTCCCCCTCTGAGACACACTCCTCGCTGTCCTCCTCTTCGTCATCCTCGCAGTCACCATCTTCCTCTTCTTCCTCCCAGCAGGGTCCCATACCAAATGGACCAGCCAAGTAAGAGGCTGAGGACAGCTGGGGCGAGACGGGGGACAGCGTGGACATGATGGCCTCAGTCTCCACATCGCTTTCCATCACCACCTCCTCCGAATGGTACCCCTCCTCCAAACCCACCACGGAGACAGGCTTTGGGCTCTGCCCGGCCTGAGTCGCTGCATCAGTCTGTCTGCATAGTACTTCAGTCGCCACCAGGCGGTCAGCGGGGCACTGGGCGGCTGCCAGGGCCTGAGTCATCATCTGCCAGGTGCCGTCCTGGGTCATCTCCTCCTGGATCTGCCGCACCGTGTTGGCTATGAGCACAGATCGGCACAGATTCGGCTCCACCAGCATGTGGCACAGCTGCAGCTTGATCAGCGACATGTCGAGCAACGACTGCCGCTGCAGGCTGTAGGAGGACAACAGCGTCCGAGACGGAGCAGACGAAGACGCAGGGCCCTGGTCACCACTGGAAACCGGCTCCTCTCCAGGGTCGGAGAACTTGCGCTTGGTGCCCTTCAGGAACATGTTGTCTCTCTGCTGTGATGGCGAGAAGACACAGAGTGAGAAAACTTGGCCTGAACACCTCAAATTCATCATCACAATCAGTTTTACTGATAAATATAGAGACTAAGTGTCATAGATGCAGATAAAAACGTATGGACCTTTTCAGAAGACAAAGAGAAACCCACAGACAGAGGTCGATCAAATAACTTGAAACTGACTAAATTAAATAGAAAATATTGAAAATCAACTACAGTAGTTAAAGTCAGTCATTGCTTTAGAATTTTGGTTTAACAAAAATATTTTAAAAGATAAACTCATGAAACTGGCCTTGACAAAAAATAAATAAAAGATACCGGTAATTCCGTTGTTGCTTAACCTTTTGGGTCAACCAAACAATCACTGTAAAACTCTTGAGACTTCTGGTCCACCTGCCCACACAGGCGTTCTGGTCCACCTGCCCACACATGTGTTCTGGTCCACCTGCCGACACTGGCGTTCTGGTCCACCTGCCCACACAGGTGTTCTGGTCCACCTGCCCACACAGGTGTTCTGGTCCACCTGCCCACACAGGCGTTCTGGTCCACCTGCCCACACAGGCGTTCTGGTCCACCTGCCAACACAGGCGTTCTGGTCCACCTGCCCACACAGGCGTTCTGGTCCACCTGCCTACACAGGTGTTCTGATCCAGTCCTAATGTTCAAACTGATCCAGATGTCTCAGATTTGAAGGTTTCTTCTCCCGATGTTTCAGATCCTTCCACAGATGTTCAACGGGATTTAGATCAGGGCTCAGACTAGTTCAGAACAGTTCAATCTTTGGTTCTGATCCATTTTTGGGTGTTTTAGCTGTGCGTGTTGGGTCATTGTCCTGTTGGGACCCATGACCTGTGACTGAGACTAAGCTTTCAAACACTTGGCAGCACATTTCACTGCAGAATGCCTAGATAGTCTTGAGATCTCATTGTTTCCTGCACAGACTTGACACCCTGTGAACACAGAGCTGAGGGACTTGTTGCTAAAAACCTCCTGTTTTGTCTCATCTATCCATTGTACACTTCCAGAGGTTAGCGTTGATATCATCAGTCTCTTTAATTTGTCCTTGGTTTTCCTCTTGTGGACAAATCCAATGAGGCTGTCTCCAGTTCAGTGGACCATAACCTTCTGAATAATCTGTGCAGCTGTAATTGGATGAACATCAAATTGGTCTTATATGCCTTTTTTCCACCCCAAGCTCCTGAGACAACTGAGCTTTGTGCTCTGTGTTCAGTGTTGCACACCATGATACCAAACAGCCCTGTGACTACCTGCCACCCTTTAAATAGGCAGATTACAAGCATGAAGGCACCTGGGACGATAAAAAAAGACATCTTAATTTAACATGCCCCTATAGACAAATTATTGTAGTCATTTCTAGGGGTACTATTTTGTCGAGACCAGCTTCAATAGTTTTTTTTTTTTTTAATTCTGTTAAACCAAAATTAAAAAAATGCCTAATTTTTAATAACTGATTTTTACTATTTTGTATTTATTCATTATATTACTATTACTTTTTCCAGTCTAAGGTTATTTGAGTGACCTTTGTGGATTAATAATATTAATGAAAAGGTACCAACAGATTTTTCTGTGTCTGTGTGTAAAAGTTTTAAATTGATGTGGGATCTAATGAGGGTATGTGGTGTAAAATTTGTGTGGACATGAGGAATTTAGGTCTACAGTACTTTACAAATGGAATACATATTTACAGTCTGAATTACAGAGAATCGTTTGTTGTGGGTTTTTTGTTTTTCTTAGTTTGCTATACCTTTCCTGTTGAGAGGCACAGGCAATAGTACGGTAATGCAGCTTGGTCCTGGCTGCAACGCTTCAAGTACTTTTGTACGAGCGAGACGCAGCTTTTGTTCAGCGCCATTTCTGCACATTTTAGGCCAGTCTGAGGCAAGGCTCCTGCTGGGCGGAACAACCACACTTTTAAGACCACTGAGCCACTGAAAATAGCATAGTTACCAACTAAATGCACACGCTGCATCAAAATAAACAGTCTACAGAGACTTGTCAGAATACAAAATAAATAAAATATCGGTACAGCAATCAGGTTATATAATAAGTGCTCCATTTCCACCTGTGATCTAAAATAAAGGATAAAAGTTATAGTATGGAAAATAAAAACATTTGTAATTCATATTGCAATTACTAACCGCGGTGACCTTTTTAATATTTACAATCTGGTTGCCAAGTCAATACATGCAACACTTCAAAAACTAGTAGGACAAGATTTTCCACTTTGTCTTCACTGAGGAAACAGGAAAAAAAAAAAGAGGTAGAGTCACATTTTTATGAAATGCTACTACAAGAACACCACCTCGGACAACAGAAAGCCTCTAAAAAAAGAAAAGAAAAAACAGGGATCACATTAAAAATTAGATTAAGCTCTGAATAGAAAACTGTGGTGTATTATTTTCAGAAAAAAAAAAATAATAAAGTAGCAAACTGTGCGTCCTTTTTAAATAAATGTGGGTAGGGGAGCATTTTGGTCAGTGAATCCTCGTGTTTGAACATTTTCAGTTGTGGTTGGGTCTTCTCTGAATATGTAATCACACCAAGTTAAATTAGTTGTAAAACGCTTATTAACACTACTGTACTGTGTTTCTGTCTAAACCAAAATGAAAGTTAACGGACCAGGACGGCTGTCCTGTTCACCCCAATGTGTCACCTAAACTTTAATTACAAGCTCAGTTTCATCCTATTATCACAAAGTGGTTGCATTTCTCATTTATTCAAGAGGTTTTGTAGTTCCTTTAAACAAAACTGTGTTAATAAGAAAAACAAATTTGTATTCATTTGATTCAAACAAGTAAAAAAAAATTAATTAATAGTTGAAACTATCATAACAGTCCTGATTCATGCTCAATAATCCAGGTAGACAAATCCAACGAAGTTAAGAAAGTCCTCTGGACGGTTTCTACTTGAATTATTGAGCATGTGAATCAGGACATTTTGAACAACTTTGACCATGTCTGCCTGAAATGAATCTGTGGGGGAGAAGGTGGACGACAGAAACCACCTGAGCACGTTCAAACTGGTTGACCCACTATGAGAAGGAACCATTTATAAGAATGAGTTGTAACAGCTCCTCGGGCTGATAAAGTCTTCTGGACAAAAGACAAAACGTTTCAACAAAAATAAACCATACAGAAGAAGACCTGACTTAAATTTGTTGGATAGTCTTTGATAATGACTAAAAAGTCTGGTTTGTGTATACATTTCCAAAGATAAACACGACGCTAATCCAGTTATCTTTTCTATGGTATTATCAATGTTAAATTATCATCCTTGGTCAGCAGCCTGAGATTAATATTTTTTTTAAACATTGTTTCAATAATTATGGTACATAATTTTTGTTACAAAATCTCAATTTTAAAATGATCAAAATGATACGTAGTTTGTACAAATGTAACGATTTATCAAGGTTGTTTTGTTTATGAAAGTGCAGGTATAAAAACTCATTTTTTTGGTATGGAGCAATGTCAAGAATTCCAGCTCTATATGGAATAAAGGGGAATCCTCTTCACAATGACACTAAACATTATATGAAGGGATTTCCCAGGAAAAATAACTGTCAGTTCAAAAGGAAATAAAGTAGGACTATTTCAGCAGGCATACCTATTTAAATTGAAGGGTAGTTTACGTAGATTATCTGTCTTTTTACTTGGATTGGTAGATGGTGACTTTGTGAACCAATTTATACAAAACGCTCAATTGTCTCCCACTCTTGAATTTCATTAATAATCTGCCAGCTGTGATCAAAATTTCTGTGAAGTGGACATGAAAAAATAAACACGAGTACACAAATGCATTGTATTCAGCATGGACTTTCATCTCTGATTGACCTCTGACCCGGTCCTGCTCAGTTCACCCATTGTTGTGACAAAAATCTAGATGATTTATAAGATAATTTAATTAAAATCTACATCAGAGGCTCCCAACCTTTTCCCCTCAGAGGCCCCCCTCCTTTTTGCAGGAACAGCTGCACCCTCCCCGGCTGGGCAAACAACAAAAGAATAATTTGCTCATTTCTCATTGGTAATTTATTCCAGATTTTCCCCGTTTTTTGTAAAATTTAACACTTTTTTTTTCCTGCAGAAATGTCACGCTTGTATGAGGTTTGTCTCAGTTTAGGCTTTATTGTCATTGTGACACAGAGTTCATCAGGACTGTCTTAACATTACAGCTAAATTATTGAATATGCGTGTCAGTAAATGCAACTGTAAAGAGGTTAAAGTGTAAACATTGTTGTTGTTCGGGCGCCGGGGCCAAACAAAATGCAGCCCCGCTTCACGTCACCGGGTCTGCTCCGGCCCCATCCCCCACTCAAACCGCTGCACTTTCTTAGCTCGCTTTACCACACGGTTAAATAAAAACTTTAAAGAAAACAAAACCGCCAACCACTTCTTTATCACATGTACAATGTTTAAAAAGCAAAAAAGCGCGTTAGCGCCGTTAAAATGACTTTAAAGGGTGCCTTTAGCCGTGAGAGCCGCATGCTTTGTCTTTTCAGCGACAATGAGGCCATTTTGATCTGAGCTAACAGCTAGCCGGCTAACAGCTAGCCGGCTAGCTAGGCTAACTGGTTTCGGCTTACGGGCTGCGGCTAGCTCACGGTCCAAAGATGTTTAGGGAAACGGTAAAAGATTACTCCTGGGGGTATAAAACACTCAACCGGCCACAGTAAGCAACGTCCCACTCCCCCCTCACCCAAAAAAACAAAACAATTATAACAAGCGGAAAGCTAATAAGCTAAAAAGCTCCCACCCACACATCCTCCGCGGTTCTTCCTCCTTTCTGGCCAAAAACAAGTTTTCGCTGCGGCTGGTACGTTCAAATGTTCCCCCGCTTTCCTTAAAAAAATAAATAAGTAAGCGCGCACCATGGCGCCTGGCTTCAAAAGCACTACCACTGCCGAGAGGTCAGATAGCCGTACTCACCTCGTGTTTCTGTTATTTTATTCCCGTGTTCCCGTCATAGGCTCGACGGCAGAGAAAGCGGACGGAGACAGGGCAGATGAGATCATTCATGCCACGGCTTCAGAAACTGAGGTGCCTCCGTCCCGCTGCTGCTGCTGTGAAGCGGACGGAGAAGGAAGGGAGGGGGAGGGGAACCATCTCCCTTCAGATTCCTCTCTGCCGATTTCTCCCCGCTTCTCACGACTGATGATGACTAACCAGCGAAGGTCTACGGCTGCTTCACGAAAAAAAGGAATTTAAACTAGCCTGTCTTGGTTTTTCACGGCACCACTACTAGGGAATTATGTTGACTATTTAAAAAAAACACTAAATGTGTGCTAAACCATTCTTAGGAGTGTTTTAATGTGTACTGTATTAAGCAATTTTGAAATAAACTTTTGACTTCATTTACTCTACAAATCAGTGTTTAAATTGACTTTTTAATTTTTTTTTCGCTCAGTTCTGACTGACAATACAGGATGTGAAGATTCATTAGTGACACCTGCTGTTCAGGAGAAGAACTGCAGCAGCACCGGTGTGAACAGCAACAATGAAACTGTGCTTCACCCTGATTCACGGAGATCAACTATTACAGATGCAGAACGAATGTATGCTTTATTGTTTAGAATCTAGAAAATGCAAATTCTCTCTTCTGTTTGTCTATTGCTGATTGTTTAAGGAAACTCTACTGTTGCTGTTCAGCTGTTGTCAGAAGAAGTGTGCTGGTGCCCATTTTTAAGAACAAGGGTGATGTACAGAGTTGTAGCAACTACAGGGGAATTAAGTTGATGAGCCACACAATGAAGATCTGGGAGAGAGTTGTGGAAGCAAGACTTAGACAAGAGGTGACTATCTGTGAGCAGCAGTATGGTTTCATGCCAAGAAAGAGCACCACAGATGCCATCTTTGCTTTGAGGATGTTGATAGAGAAGTACAGAGAGGGTCAGAAAGAACTCCATTGTGTGTTTGTGGATTTAGAAAAAGCATATGACAGGGTGCCAAGAGAGGAGGTGTGGTATTGCATGAGGAAATCTGGAGTGGCAGAAAAGTATGTTAGACTGGTACAGGACATGTATGAGGACAGCAGGACAGTGGTGAGATGTGCTGTAGGAGTGACAGATAGCTTCAAGGTGGAGGTGGGATTGCATCAAGGATCGGCTCTGAGCCCCTTCTTGTTTGCTCTGGTGATGGACCGACTAACAGATGAGGTCAGGCAGGAATCCCCATGGACTATGATGTTTGCAGATGACATTGTGATCTGTGGTGAGAACAGGGAACAGGTGGAAGAGAACTTGGAGAGGTGGAGGTATGCACTTGAAAGAAGAGGAATGAAAGTCAGCCGTAGTAAGACAGAGTACATGTGTGTGAATGAGAGGGAGGCCAGTGGAACAGTGAGGCTACAAGGAGCAGAGGTCACAAAGGTGCAGGACTTCAAGTACTTGGGGTCCACTGTCCAGGAAAATGGGAAATGTGGTAAAGAGGTGAAAAAGAGAGTCCAGGCAGGATGGAGTGGATGGAGAAAAGTTTCAGGAGTGATTTGTGACAAAAAGGTGTCAGCAAAGGTCAAAGGAAAAGTTTACAAGACAGTGGTGAGACCAGCTATATTGTATGGTCTGGAGACAGTGTCATTGACAAAAAGACAGGAGAAAGAACTGGAAGTGGCAGAAATGAAGATGCTGAGGTTCTCCTTAGGAGTGACAAGGATGGATAAGATCAGGAATGAGATCATCAGAGGTACAGCACATGTTGAACAACTGGGAGATAAAGTTAGGGAGGCCAGACTGAGATGGTTTGGACATGTCCAGAGGAGGGACAGTGGGTATATTGGTAGAAGGATGTTAGAAATGCAGCTGCCAGGAAAAAGACAAAGAGGGAGGCCAAAGAGGAGATATATGGATGCAGTTAGAGAGGACATGAAGGTAGTTGGAGTGAGGACAGAGGATGCAGAGGACAGAGTGAGGTGGAGGAGGATGACTCGCTGTGGCGACCCCTGAAAAGGGAAAAGCCAAAAGAAGAAGAAGACTGTTGCTGCTGTCATCATTCTTTAGTTTGTAGACAGGTCCTCTTGTAAGTGAGTCATCGAGGCTCAATGAGATTAACCTGACTAAATAAAGGTTGAATGAAAACAGACTGTTGCCAGGTTGATTTATTTTACACCAAGCCTTGTTTCTGGCATCACCTTAATTTAACCATATTAAAAAGAAACATTAAGATCAAGATATCCTGATGCATGCTCAATAATCCAGATATAGTTTTTTTTAAAAGTTAAATTAGGTCCTCTGGATGGGTTAAAAAATGTAGAGACGTTTCATCTTTCATCTGAAAGACTTCATTCTGAGGGGCTGTACTAAGCTCAGTCTTATAAATATCACCTTCTTTTAGTGGATCAACCAGTTTGTTGTTGACATTCAAAATTAGCTGTTCACATGGTAAAGGAGGACCATCAGCCTAAAGACTCCCACCTAGTCAGGTGGACCTCAGTCTGCGGAGGTCCACGTGTACCGAATTAGACTCGAGGCGGACACTCGCAGGGCATATCCGTGCAAAGATCAATTTTTACGACTGCGTATGTGTCGCCCAATAAACTGCCTGACAATGGACTGTTTTGCATGCGACACCAATGTATTAAATTACCCTTCATGCGTGGTCTGGTTTAAAGGCCTTTTCTTTTTTCCCAAGAGGTAAACAATCTCTCCCTCCCTGTCCATTGACACCATGACTGAAATTGTGAGAAATGAAGGAATTTGTCACCAGCAAATTAAAATCAGGCTCGGCGTGGCTGCGGGAGGGTCTGGAATTTCCCGGTGGACCTGCAGGGCCAGCGCTCCCTGGTTTTTTTTTTTTT
>JBBPBX010000024.1:3502-81985 GCA_038048925.1 Garcialebias charrua | reverse complement strand
GGACAACACCCGACAGCCTGCCCTTCAACCGGACCCCACCCCCAGAATGGCAGCAAGGGAACCAGGGGGGGCAGCAAGAGAGAGAGAGAAAAAAAAACAAGACCCTGACACATACACTTTTTCTTTTACATTTGGATGTAACTGGGACACTGTGTACATAATTTCGTTCCACCACATGTACCACGTAGTGCGAACAACAGTAAAGAATCTCTGACTGACGCTTCAAATGTTGGGGTCCACACAATTCAAAATTGTCACCACAGATAAATGTCCATAGAAAATGTAAAAGTGGCCAATACCACACCATTTGTAAATACATGTATAAAGCTGATATTTGGTGTATTAGTAGCCCACAATGATCCACAGTGCATACTTGAAGCACAAATAGATTTCATGAGATCTTTTCTTAAAAATGGCATTGAATTCAGGAAAACACAATTCAAGATGAAGGCGTTTTTATATCTCTGGGTTTTGTTCGCAAGCAAAGAATGGAAAGTGAAATTGACAGATTGGTGCTTCTTCTGTAGTATTGCGTTCTCTGTGCCAGACCGTTGGTGTGATGAGGAAGCTGAGCCACAAGGCAAAGTTATCTGCTTACATGCTGTTTAATGTGTTAAAGGATGGATACTGTGACTGAATGTGTACATTAATGTGTTAAAGGATGGATACTGTGACTGAATGTGTACATTAAAGGATGGATACTGTGACTGAATGTGTACATTAATGTGTTAAAAGGATGGATACTGTGACTGAATGTGTACATTAAAGGATGGATACTGTGACTGAATGTGTACATTAATGTGTTAAGTTTGTTGTCATTTACGTTTCTACAACCCCTTCGTGTTCACGAACTTTGGGTAGTGATCGAAAGAACAAGATTGTGGATCTAGACAGTCTACGTTTTCTCCGCAGGGTAGCCGGACCCTTTTATAGAGCAGAGTCGGAGTACAGCCACTGCTTAGAGGAGTCAGATGGTTCAGGCATTTTGGTAAGAATATCTCCTGGAGTTCTCCCTAAGGATGTGTTCGGGCATGTCCAACTAGCTGAAGGTCATAAGGAAGACCCAGGACAGGCTGTCTCAGCAAGCTTGAGAATGCTTTGAAATCCTCCTGGAAGAGCTGGATTGATGTGGCTGTGGAAAGAGATGTCAGACTGTTACCCCCACAACCTGAACAAGCAAAATATAATAGATGGATGGACCCAATACATAGTAAAGACAGCTGCAACAGCTAAATGACATTAGCAAACACAAAAATAGCTGCAACAGTCAATTTTACAGCTAAATTCTTGAGTGGTGAGTCTTCGATCTCTAGCCCTTGAAAAACTTTGACACGGAAGACAAGACATTCCTTCAAGAAAATATGCTTTCATTTAATTCTTGTCGTTTTTTTACCACAAAAAAGAATGGCTATTTTTTGTATTTTACCAATTATTATTATTTTTATCCTTAACGAATTAAAATAACGCATTACTTTTCTGACAAGGAACTACTTTTCAAAAACACGACTTCCGGTTGGGGGGTGCTTCTCTCTCTCCCCCACTCATCTCGTTGGTTGGTTCCTTCCGTTTCCAGCAATTTCTACGTTCGGAGGATAAACGCAGGCGCACACCGCTAGTAGCACCAGGAACAGAAGAGACTTCTAGAAGCCGCATCGTGCAGTCTTCAGGCAGTCGCCGGCAAATTCGCGCAAGACCCACAGCTGCTCAGAGCAGTCAGCGTTCAACAGTTATAAAGTTTATTAATATATATATTTCTGTTTATAATCGGACATGGCTAAATGGGGAGAAGGCGACCCTCGCTGGATCGTGGAGGAGCGAGCCGATGCGACGAACGTCAACAACTGGCACTGGTGAGAAACGGCTATCCTCGGTTAGCATGCTAATTCTAAAAGCACGCGTTGGCATCCTGACATGTACTGTAGTTTTTATTTAGTCTTTTATGTAAATAGACAGGCGTGAGTATTAAAAATAACTTTTAGTAACCTGTAGCCTTTGGAACAACGTTAAAGCTACTCTTCTTGGTTCACGTAGCTTAGCTAGTTTAAGCTAGCTTGGCTCAAAATGCTTGTTTTAGTCTTGACACGTGTGGATAACGACACACTAAATAAATGCGTGTCTGCTTAACACGTGTTTCTTATTGAGGTGTTTTGTTGTTGCTAAAATATAAAAAAGACAACTGTTATTTGTGAACCGGTGGAGGACACGTGAGATGATCCGACCATGCAATGTGACTTTTTATTTATTTATTCATACACTTTTTGTGAGTGTATACATGCTAACGTTAATTCCTGATGCACATATTACAGTACTGTATATGTGTTGCATTTATTTTTAAAAGAGTCTGCTTTATTACTGCCACCACTGGGCAGTTTGTGAGCCTCACAATCACACAAAGTCTCTATTCTTTGACTTGAGAAAGCACATCGGGAGAGAAGCGGAACGTCTTCTGTTACAAAATAAAGTGCTTTTTTTTTCTTGAACTGTTTTGAATTAACCATGTTCTGGATGACTGAGAATCTTCATAATCGCACACACTGTCAACAAATCTGAATCTGAGCACCTTCCTCTTACTTAAATAAATTTTTTATTGAATAAAAAACACCCAATGTGCTGCATTACAACTAGGAATGCAATCACCAACCTTTTATTTACAAAAAATACATTTTGCATTTAGCTCTGTTTCGACAAGAATATCTTTGCTTTATAGTTGATTTTGCAAAAAAAAAAGCCCACTTGTGTTGGGCAATAATACCCATTAAAGATCAAGGTCATGGTGTCTTTATTGTCATTCGCACCACATGTGGTACAATATGGTTGAAAGAAATTGTGTACATGGGTTCCCATCCAACAAGTCTAAATTATAAAGAAAAGCAGTAAGATCTAACTAAGATATGAACTAAGAAATATGCTGCACTAAGAATACACTAAGCACAAGTACATTACATCACATGTAAATTGTTACGCATTTTTAAATGCGCAGCATAAGATAGTATGTTATAGTACAGTACTTTCCCAGGAGTTTACTGCTGTTGATCTCATGCTGCTGATTTATTTCATGCTACTGTATTCATTCATACTCTTCTGCTCACACAGACTCATGTTCGTGCTGCTGCTGTTTGACGTATTGTTTTTGCACTATTAAGTGTTTAGCATATTCTTAGTTTAGTTCCACCACGTGTATCACATGTGATGCGAATGACAATAAAGAAACTTGACCTTGATTAAAGTGCTATGTGCTATCATTGTATGTTCCCATACAATGACAAAATTAGTTCTCTGCATTTAACTAACCCACATATCCACACACAGTACAACATCAATGACAACCAAATTACTTGCGCCAAAGTGCTGGACAATAAATAAAAATAAATAAAACCAAATCTACAACATGGTAAATCTCATAATTTTTGTAAAAACAACATACAGTATACAATTACATGTCCAGGCTCTACAAGAGTGAATGACACAAGGTGAAATTGTCTAAAGGTTACATTAAGCTTGTAGAGTGAAAAGATTAAACTGAAGTATCTTTCTGAATATTTGTACATAATAACCTGCATCTTAGCCTGCGACTAGATGGAGACACAATTGTGAAAAAATGCACAAAATTTCTCTTGCGATTGCACTAAATTGGTACGACACGTTAATGCACCAATAAGCGTGTCTGACTGAAACTAAATCCAGATGGGGTCCAAATGCCCACAGTGACACTACAACCACTTTAGGAGTACGGTAAATTTATTTTAAAGTCCAACAACAAAAATAATGTCTGGTGAGGAAGCTCAAAACAATCATGAACGTTTTAAAGAAATTTTGAAAATCCGCAAGTGTTTGTCATCGACAGTCCAGCGACATACGGGCTTATGTCGTTTACCTGTTTTAAATATGGTCTCAGTTCTGGTCTTGGATTTTTTTTTTCAGGACTGAAAGAGATGCAACAAACTGGTCTTCTGATAAACTGAAGTCTCTGCTGCTCGGGTTGAGTGTGGAGAATGAAGAGGGCATGTGTGAGGTGACAGAAGTCAGCAAGGTAGAAGGAGAGGCCTCGATTAACAACCGCAAAGGGAAACTTATTTTCTTTTATGAATGGAACCTGAAAGCCACTTGGACTGGTGAGTTGGAAAGAGTTTAGTTTGGGTGGTGTTTTGGTCAAAACTACATTTTATAGCCGTTTTGGCATCAGGAGAACAAAACCAGCTTTAAAATGTAAAACACTATTATTTTTAAACAGTATATATATATATATATATATATATATATATATATATATATATATATATATATATATATGTATATATATATATATATATATATATATATATATATATATATATATATGTATATATACCGTATTTTCCGGTGTATAGGTCGCACCTTTTTATGGTTTTTTCAAGGCCTGCGACCTATACTCAGGTGCGACCTATATATGGCTTGTTATCACTTTCGGTGAAACAAATTTTTAAATCCAGCTCATTTCACAATTACGTTCATTTATTAAGGAAAAGTTCAGCTCAGACATATATTTGCTATAATTTTTATCAAACAAATAATTGTTTTTAAGTGTTAATCTTCTTAAAAGCCTTGCTGTGCGCTCCTGTGGCAGACATTTGCAGCAGAGCTAAACGTAGGTGCGACCTATACACCAGTGCGACCTATCTAGGGATTTTTCCAATCTATTGGTGATAATTGGACAATGCGACCTATACACAGGTGCGACCTATACACCAGAAAATACTGTATATATATATATATATATATATATATATATATATATATATATATATATATATATATATATATATATATATATTCGTTTTTTGGACTGATGATGCCACATAAAGCAACTCAACAAAACTGTGGTGATGCATGTAGCACCTAGGAAGATGGCGACTACAATCTCGCATAGCTCTCCTATGGCCTTTCCAGTGTTTCTGTACTTCTGTTCGCCAAGGTCACGTGCCCTGAGCTCCAGCTGGAGCTAGCCAATCAGAGCACGTGTTGGCTCCCTGCCGGAGAACTCAGATTTTTCCGACAGCACTTGAAGGTAGCGCCAGGACCAGGAAAGTTAGAGGGAAAAAACATGAAGCTTTCAAGAATCAGGAACCCAGTTACTGAAGCTCTAGGAGCTTTGATTGTGCTGTTTTACCTGGCCTCAGTCAGAGGTAAGTCTCTTGTAAGAACTTTCTGTGGTTTGTTGGGTCAGAGTTTAGTGTCTTCAAGTCAGGAGGCTGTTTCTGTACTCCTCCCTCTTGTGGTTTACATCCTGTGCCTGAACCTGCTCGTTACTGTCCTGGTCTTTAAATGTGACTCAGATCAGTTTTTACTGACACAGGCTGTCAGGTTTGTCTCCACACAGAGTCAGAGGAGCCTCACAGGTAGATGTCTTCATGTTTTCACCTAAAGAGGTCAGATGGAGCAGGAAATAACACCATCTGCTTCTTGTCTGGAACCCAGCTGACCTGACCAGGTCCAGCTGCAGCCTGATCTGGAGGGATTAAACGTGCCCTGGTTATGTTGGACCTGCTTCTGTCTCTGGGGTCATCACACACACACACACACACACACACACACACCTGTCCCTCAGGTGTGCTGCCTGTCTTTTCACTTGTTGTGTTCCCTGGGACCTAAACAAACAACCAGATTAATCCTGCCAGCTCATAATCCTGAGGATAAACCTGTCCTGCTCCATCTGACACCTTCAGATACCAGAACCAGTCGGACACTTTCACACAATAAAAGAGTCATTTCTGCTGCAAATAAAACAAATTAAACTAAAGATTTATTACGAGTCGTCGAAGCATTTGTCCTGAAGACGGCTGAGAGAGAAAGAACTGAATATTCCTGAGGAGACCTTTTTAAGACCAGATCCTAAGATTTTTTTTTTCTTTCAACCTTTATTTAGGCAGGTTAATCTCATTGAGCCTTGAGGACTCATTTACAAGAGAGACCTGTCTACAAACTAAAGAATGATGACAACAGCAACAGTAGAATTTCCTTGAACAATCAATAGACAAACATAAGAGAGAAATACAGATTTTTTTTAACAAGTTAAGACAAAGATATCAAAATAGCAAAACAGACAGATTATAAGGCAAATGCAGAAAATCAAAAACAGGTACCGGTACATGTCTGCATTGATTTTTGCCAGGATTCCATTATTCCATTAGGATTATGGTCTTTGGACCAGGATTCTGGTATTTAAACCAGAGTTCTGGTCATTAGGTCCAGTGAAAAATGACATTATCACCACATTGTAATATTGTTGATTTGTTAAATCCAAAGGGGAAAAAAAAGTTAAAGACAAAAACAACAGGATTTCTATTCTGTAGGTGAAGACGTGACACTTCTCATCTGAGGCGCTTTCTCAGTTTTTGACTTTTAACTTTTTATTTATTTACCAAGTCCTGGATGACTGAGACTCTTCACCAGCACATTGTTGACTTGTGTTTGCCGTTTCTTCCTAAGGTGAGTTCTGTCAGGTGAACTTCTGTCTGAACGGGGGCACCTGTGTGACGGGTGTCGGAGAGGAGCCCTTCATCTGTATCTGTGCAGACGGCTTCGATGGAGACACCTGTAACCTGACGGAGACAGGTAGGGCGGGGAAACGAGTGCTGCGGAGAGAAGAACACAGCTGAGGTGAAAGTGTTTCCTTCCTGCCTCCCTCAGGACCCTGCAGTCCGAACCCCTGCCGGAACGACGGGTCCTGTGAGGCGGTGGGTCCAACCCGACGGGGTGACGTCTTCAGTGAATACGTCTGCAGGTGTCCGCCGGGGTTCGAGGGCATGCACTGCCAGACCAGTGAGTTTCTACCCACCCACTGTAGGACATTAGCTGCAGAAGGTTTTAGGACATAACCAGTGACTAGAAGAACTCAGTGGGTTCAGTCAGAACCCGAAGCTCCATTTTCTCTGATCCTGTGAACACATGAAGGGTGTTTTCATGCTTCCACAATCCTCTGCAGTGAAAGAGACGAGTCCACTCAGCAGATCCGTGAAAGGAGCTCATTCAGGGCTTTTCTTTGGTTAATTAGGAGCGGAGCGCTCGGAGTCTCTTAGCATTCACACGTCCTCCTTTCTGGATCGAGACGTCATCTGTTTAGGATTTCACCTCCATCATGGCCTCATTCACAACAACTTCTACTTTAATGAAGGGAATTATTCTTTTAAAATGTTGTATAGAAATACTTTACCTCTCACGAGCTGAACTCACGCTGTTGGTCTCGACCTTAGTGCCAACAAAGACGTTTAAAATGTGAATAAAAGCTGAACACAATCATGAACCCTGCACGTTTTATTCACCGTGGGACAAAGTTAACACATCAGCTGCTGAAGCTGGAAAAACAAGAATGTTTACTCCATGTTCGCTTTGAGAAGACTCCCCTCGTCTGCGAACAGCAGTCTGCAAACCTCCAGGACCTGAGGAGATCATCTGTTGGCGGTTTTGGAGGGAATGTTGTCCCATTCTTATAATAATAATAATTAATAATAATAATAATAATAATTAATTCAATTTATAACGCACTTTTCATTACTGAAAATCTCAAAGTGCTACACATATATTGAATGCTACACACATTCATAAACCGGTGGCGGCAGACTACCATGCAAGGTGCTTTCCAGTCCTACCGGGAGCAACTCAGGGTTAAGTGTCTTGCCCAAGGACACAACGACACATGGTGCGGGTCCCGGGAGTCGAACCGCCAACTTTCCGATCGGGAGACGACTGCCATTACCACTACACCACGGCCGCCCGTTGTCTGATGGAGGACTGTAGCTGTTCTACAGTCCTGGATCTTCTCTGCTGGATGGGAGCAGATGTTGTTCTGAAACCTGTACATACTTCTCTGCATTGATGGAGTCTTTCTATATGCAAGCTGCTCATACCAGAGGCACTAATGCACCCCCATACCGTAAGAGAGGCAGGATTTTGAACTGATAACAGGCTGGAGGATGGTCCCTCTCCTCTTTAGTGGTTTCCATGATCTGTGGAGGTGTTCCTGAGGGATATTCTGAACAGAACCAGATCTGTTTTTAATGCATTCCAGAATGTTCTTTATCCTTAAGATGTAGGTGATCCCCTGAGTTTGGTCCTGAAGAGACTTTAGATGGAGGTGAAGCAAGTTCAGGAGCTCATTTAACTTTTATGGAAACACTGTGGATCTAAAATCCTTAAGTTTGAATTGTTAAAAACATCATTAGTGACCTCTGGGCTGGCGAGTGAGAGGATGGCATGTTCCCGATATTAAAGTTAAACACAGCCCTAAACAACTTAAATCCACAACAGTTCTTTCAAAAGAACTGAGAACAGGGCTTGAAGATGCCAAGAAGAAAAGGTAGTAAGAGATCTAACAAGGTTGAGTCAGGTCCTCTGGACAGATTCTTCTTTGATGAAACATTTAATCTTTTATCCAAAAGACTTCTTTATTTTTTTTCATTCATTCATTCAACCTTTATTTATACAGGCTAGCCTCGTTGAGTCACGGGGACTCATTTACAAGAGGGACCTGTTTCACTCACACCAAACAACCATCCACTCTCACACTCACACCTAGGGTCAATTTAGAGTCACCAATCAGCCTAACAAGCATGTTTTTTTGGTCTGTGGGAGGAAACCGGAGTACCCGGAGGAAACCCACGCATGCACGGGGAGAACATGCAAACTCCACCCAGAAAGGCCCCGGACCGGGATTTGAACCGGCAACCTTCTCGCTGAGAGGCAGCAGCTCTACCAGTTGTGCCAACGTGCTGCCCAATTTAAATAACATCTTCTCATAGTGAATCAGCCAGTTTGCTGATGACAGCCAGAACTAGCTGTTCACGTGTAAAAACAGGACCATCAGCCTAACAATTGATCATTATAGTGCCCTGGTAGTCGCTTACGACTCACAGGGGGGTGAGTGATACTACCACTAACAACATTGTTGTACATGGAGGCCTCCACTTCTGTTTTTTTTTTGTTTTTTGTTTTTAACAAACAGAACTACAGAACACTACATAAACCAAAAATATATACAAACTCTCGTGAATGATAACATAACTACAATCTACAATCTAGGGGGCGGTTTACAAAATGATGAAAGTTGAAAAAAAAAAATATATATATCAAAATACAATAAATGAAAAAGTACACAAAGGAGCAAGACAATATTAGAAACTTAAAACAGCAAGTTGTGAGATGGTTCTAGCAGTTTTCCAGTTTTTTAATCTACTTAATGAAGAATAATAGGCTTTGAATTCGTTCATGAAACATGGGAAATATATGTGTAACGATGGACAGGTTCTCTTCACAAAGATGGCCTCCTTTACTCCTCTCTCAAACCATCGTTCCTCTCTATCAAGGATGTGAACATCTTCATCCCTGAAAGAGTGACCGCTGGCCTGGAGATGAGTGTAGACCAGAGTCCTGACCTGATGATGTTGATCTTCTGTGCTGGGCCATCCTTTTGGCCAGTGGCTGTTTAGTTTCCCCGATGTAAGACTGATCACAGCCCTCCTGACACTGAACAGCATACACAATATTACTCTGTTTGTGCCGGGGGACTGGATCTTTGGGATGAACCAGTCTTTGCCGTAATGTATTTTGGGGTTTAAAAGCCACTGGGACGTTGTGTTTAGAAAATAAACGTCTCAATGTCTCTGAAACTCCCGCAACATACGGAATGACCACTGGTCTGGGTCTGGGTTCCTTCTTTTCACCTGATGGCTGGCTGGAGTCCTGTTTGGGTTTCTTCTCTGCTTTCAGGAAGGCCCAGTTAGGATATCCACATTTCTCTAGAGCCTGTTTTGTGTGTGATTTCTCCTTCTGTCTGGCTGCTGAGTTAGTGGGGACGCTGTCTGCTCTGTGATACAGAGTCCTGATGACTCCTAACTTGTGCTCCAGAGGGTGATGGGAGTCAAACTGTAAATACTGGTCTGTGTGGGTAGGTCTGCGGTACACCTCAGTTTGGAAATGTCCTCCCTCAGAAACTGAGACCTCACAATCCAAGAAAGCCAACCTGCCATTTTTTACATCTTCTCATGTGAACTTTATATATTTTATGCACAGAGTTGATGTGATCAGTGAAATGTTTGCAGCTCAGAACACCACATACAGTACAGAACACCATGGACGTTGTGGATAAGGTGAGGGATGTCATCATGGAGACTGGTGAAACAATGGTCTCTTTTGATGTCACATCACTCTTTACGTTCATTCCTGTTGATAAGGCTGTAGAGGTGGTCTGTTTAAGGTTAAAATCAGACACCACTCTGAACAGCAGGACCACGCTTTCCACAGAGCAACTGTGTCAACTCTTGAAACTGTGCCTGCAGTCAACCTACTTCACATATGGGGAGCAATATTATAGGCAGAAACATGGGTGTGCTATGGGGTCTCCAGTTTCTCCTATTGTTGCCAACCTGTACATGGAGGAGGTAGAAAAGAGAGCCTTGACGTCCTTTTCAGGGAGACCACCAAGTCATTGGTTCAGGTATGTTGACGACACCTGGGTTAAAATTAAATCTCAGGAAGTCCAACATTTCACTGATCACATCAACTCTGTGGATAAATGCACACACATTCATTCATTCATTCAACCTTTATTTAGTCAGGTAAATCTCATTGAGCCTCGAGGGCTCATTTACAAAAGCGACCTGCTACAAACTAAAGAATGATGAACAGCAATGGTAGAATTTCCTTAAACAACAAACAACAGAAAAAAAAGAAAAAAAAAAACGTAGGAGAGAAATAGAAAGTGAAATGCAAAGTATCAAAACTAGCAAAACACCACAAGGTAGATGTACAAAATCAAAAACAGGAACATATCTGTTTTTTTTTAATTTAGTTTTGTATTTACTTCCAACAATTGTGTTTTTAATGTTTTTAGATTTTGTCTTTAACTTCTGTCAGTTCTTAAAATAAAAAAAAATAAAAACTTCTGTCAGTTCTTTTCACTTATTGAAATAAAATGTGTTTATTTGTTGTTATTGTTGTTTTTTCCAGATGTGAATGACTGTGCAAACAAGCCGTGTCAGAATGGAGGAACGTGTCGAGATCTGGATGGAGATTTCAGCTGCCTCTGCGCCTCGCCGTATGTCGGGAAGCAGTGCCAGCACCGTACGTCCGTTACATCTACGCAGAAACACGCCGCTTCTGTTTATGAACATTTAACCTGTTTTTAAAAGATCCAGGCGTGTAAACGTTGTTTTGACAGCACACGCTCAGTTTTGAATGTTTGATGGGTGTTTTTGTGTCTCAGGGTGTATTTCTCTGCTGGGGATGGAAGGAGGAGCCATTGTGGAGTCCCAGATCGCGGCCTCCTCCGTGCACTTTGGGGTTCTGGGTCTTCAGCGCTGGGGCCCGGAGCTGGCCCGACTCAACAACCAGGGCATCGTTAACGCCTGGACCTCCGCGTCCAATGACAGGAACCCTTGGATTGAGGTGAAGGGGGAGGCTTTCCAAGTCTTTAACCAAGAGCAAAGTGATGGTGCTGACATTTGACATTTGACCTTTTAAGATCAACATGCAGCAGAAGATGCGCCTGACGGGGATCGTCACTCAGGGGGCCAGTCGGATGGGGGCGGCCGAGTACGTCAAGGCCTTCAAGGTGGCGAGCAGCTTGGATGGAATCAGTTATGTCACCTACAAAGGGGACAGTCTGCGGAAGGAAAAGGTCAGAGGTCACGTCTGGACCACCAACAGGCAGCTCCTCTGGTGTTCTCACCTGTTCTTTTTGTGAGCTGCAGGTGTTTGTGGGGAACGTGGATAACGACGGCACGAAGACCAACATGTTTGACCCCCCTGTGGTGGCTCAGTTCCTCCGGATCGTCCCGGTGGTGTGCCGCAGGGCGTGCACGTTGCGCATGGAGCTTGTGGGCTGCGAGCTCAACGGTAAAGACGGAGAGCGGCTACAAGAAGCTGCAGAAAGGGGCTTAACGCCTCTGCAGGGTGGCCTTACTGGTTTTTGTTTTTAGTCTCTAAACTAAAAAAGTATATATAATTAAACAGAAATGAATTAAAACCCATCAGTTCTCAGAGAGAACACATATCACCCGCCGCCCTTCATGTCAGAGTTTGAAACATGATGTCACACGATCCGTCAGCCCTCAGAGTGTGTGTTGGGGTTGACTCTCGGCTACTACCACACCAAAGTATCTGTACAAGTGACGGATTTGACTCCTCAGACAGAGGTAATTACATGAGCGCCCATCTTTCAGGGCAGCAGGTGGTAAAATGTGCGATATTGTCAGACCGATAAAAACCAGAACACGAGAAAAGTTTAAAAGCTCAAAGTTGGCCTGAAATGAGACAAACTGAGTTGAAACCTGACCCAGAAGGATCAGAGCCAGACGATCCCAGCTGTAGTAAACAGAAAACTGTTTTTGTTTTTCTAACGAAGCCCTCTGATTGGCCGCTCCGCTGAATCATCTGGTAAAGGAGGCTGGAGGATTGGTTCCTGTTTGGGTGGATTCACGTTCTGCTCCATCCCGTTCCCTTCGTGTATTTCATTCCAGTTTCCTCGAACACAACAGGTTGTTCAGAACCTCTGGGCATGAAGTCTCGGCTCATCTCTGACGAGCAGCTCTCAGCCTCCAGCACCTTCCGGACCTGGGGCATCGACACCTTTACCTGGCACCCTCAGTTCGCCCGGCTGGACAAGGCAGGGAAGACCAATGCCTGGTCCCCGGCCCAGAACAACCGGTCCGAGTGGATCCAGGTCCGAGGAAACCTCAGCAGCTCTGAAGTCAGATGGTTCTGCAGACTCAGACTCTGTTCTTTGGTTCTCTCCTCAGGTTGATTTAGGGAAGACCAAACGTCTCACAGGCATCATCACTCAGGGTGCGAAGGACTTCGGGGTGGTCCAGTTCGTGTCAGAGTTCAAAGTTGTGTTCAGCCATGATGGAACGGTGTGGAGCGCCGTGAAGAACGAGGACGGCACCAAGGATAAGGTCTGAAACAACAGGTTCACCTGAGTCCAGCTTACCATCTCTGAATTGAACTAAACCTGTCCACTTTCAGGTTCATTCAAAGTCTGAATGATAAGTAAAACTGGAAGCTCAGGCTTGTGTTGGACTGTCTTTAGTGAAAAACTTGGTCTTTAAATCATTCCAGCTGTCTAACGGTTCATTTGCATGCTTAGAGCGTCTCTTCTCCATGATTTCTTTATTTAAAGAAAAAAACAGCATCTGAAAGAAGATTACACCTGATGTTTTTATAAAACAGGCATCAACTCGCCGATCTCCTTCGGCTGAGTCCTTTAGCTGATTCCTGACACCAAACGGCTAATCCTGTCTTCTCTCTTCAGATCTTCCAGGGAAACGTTGACAACAGCTCTCATAAGAAGAACATGTTCCAGCCTCCGTTCTACGCTCGCTACGTCCGAGTCGTTCCCTGGGAATGGCACGAGCGCATCACTCTGCGCCTGGAGCTGCTGGGCTGCGACGACTGAGAATGCCCTGAAGCTCCATCCACATCCAGCCGCACCTCCTCGTCCATCCGTTCTCCATCTTCACTTTCTCATTTGTGACTTTTACGTTTGATTTTTTTCTAACTTTACTGCTTTTAATCTCGCACAGAGTTCTACATTTACTTATTTATGTCAGCATAACTGAATTTTAATCTGTGTATTTTAGTTCAGACTAATTGTTAAAAGCCTGCAGGTGTTACATCGTGCACCCAGATGACTGCTGTCAAACCCCGAGGACAAGTTTGTTGTTTCTGTCCAGAATAGACTAAAAACCTGCAGATGAATAAGACCTCATCCAGCTTTGAAACACATTTTTTATTCTTTTTACATGTAACTTTAATATATTTTTTGTAAATGTGTTACTCAGAAAATATGTAAAAATAAAATTTTAACTCATTAATGGTTTCAAACTGAGATAATTTTATTAAACAATCAAATCTCAGCTGTGATTTATCTGTTCATATTTTAAAGAACCAGGTCCTGATTCACTTGTTGGGTCAGACGTACACATCTGTCTGAAATCATGAACTCTTAACTAAAAACTAAACCTTAAAAGTAGACAGGAAGTGACATATGGTGACTGTCAAGAGACAGGAAGGGACATGGGGTGATTGTCAGAGAATGGAAGTGATATGGGGTTACGTCAAAGAGACAGGAAGTGATATGGGGTGATTGTCAAAGAGACAGGAAGTGATATGGGGTGATTGTCAAAGAGACAGGAAGTGATATGGGGTGATTGTCAAAGAGACAGGAAGTGATATGGGGTTACGTCAGAGACAGGAAGTGATATGGGATGATTGTCAAGAGACAGGAAGTGATATGGGGTGACTGTCAAGGAGACAGGAAGTGATACGGGGTGACTGTCAAGGAGACAGGAAGTGATACGGGGTGACTGTCAAGAAGACAGGAAGTGATATTGGGTGACTGTTGAGACGGGAAGTGATACGGGGTGACTATAGAGGAAACAAGAATTGATATGTGGTGACTAGAGACAGGAAGTGATATGGGGTGACTATAGAGGAAACAAGAATTGATATGTGGTGACTAGAGACAGGAAGTGATACGGGGTGACTGTCAAGGAGACAGGAAGTGATAC
Organism: Garcialebias charrua; assembly: GCA_038048925.1. Classification (NCBI taxonomy): domain Eukaryota; kingdom Metazoa; phylum Chordata; class Actinopteri; order Cyprinodontiformes; family Rivulidae; genus Garcialebias; species Garcialebias charrua. The sequence goes on along the minus strand of JBBPBX010000024.1, from coordinate 67,445 downwards.
GGGGTGACTGTCAAGAAGACAGGAAGTGATATTGGGCGACAGTCGAGAAGGGAAGTGATACGGGGTGACTATAGAGGAAACAAGAATTGATATGTGGTGACTAGAGACAGGAAGTGATACAAGCTGACAGTCGAGTTGACAGGAAGTGATACGGGGTGAGTAGTGGAGACAGGAAGTTAAACAGGATGACTAGAGATGGGAAGTGATACGGAGTGACTGTCAAGGAAACGGGAAGTGATAGGTGACTGTCGAGGAGACGGAAAGTGATGTGAGGTGACTGAGACAGGAAGTGACACAGGGTGACTAATGGAGACGGGAAATGATAAAGAGCGACTGATTAGGAGACGAGAAATGATACAGAGTGACTGTCGAGGAGACGGGAAGTGATATGAGGTGACTGAGACAGGAAGTGACACAGTGTGACCAGTGGAGGTGGGAAGTGATACAGAGTGACTGTCGAGAAGACGGGAAGTGATACAGAGTGACTGTCGAGGAGACGGGAAGTGATATGAGGTGACTCGAGACGGGAAGTGATGTGAGGTGACTGAGACAGGAAGTGACACAGTGTGACCAGTGGAGGCGGGAAGTGATACAGAGTGACTGTCGAGGAGACGGGAAGTGATACAGAGTGACTGTCGAGGAGACGGGAAGTGATATGAGGTGACTCGAGACGGGAAGTGATGTGAGGTGACTGAGACAGGAAGTGACACAGTGTGACCAGTGGAGGCGGGAAGTGATACAGAGTGACTGTCGAGGAGACGGGAAGTGATATGAGTGACTCGAGACGGGAAGTGATATGAGGTGACTCGAGACGGGAAGTGATGTGAGGTGACTGTCGAGGAGACGGGAAGTGATGTGAGGTGACTGAGACAGGAAGTGACACAGTGTGACCAGTGGAGGCGGGAAGTGATACAGAGTGACTGTAAAGGAGACGGGAAGTGATACAGAGTGACTGTCGAGGAGACGGGAAGTGATACAGAGTGACTGTCGAGGAGACGGGAAGTGATATGAGGTGACTGTAAAGGAGACGGGAAGTGATACAGAGTGACTGTAAAGGAGACGGGAAGTGATACAGAGTGACTGTCGAGGAGACGGGAAGTGATATGAGGTGACTGTCGAGGAGACGGGAAGTGATACAGGGTGAACAGTGGAGACGGGAAATGATACAGTGACTGTCAAGGAGATGGGAAGTGATGCTTGAGGTGACTGTCGAGGAGACGGGAAGTGATACAGAGTGACTGTCGAGGAGACGGGAAGTGATGTGAGGTGACAGCCAGGAAGTGACACAGGGTGACCAGTGGAGACGGGAAATGATACAGTGACTGTCGAGGAGACGGGAAATGATACAGAGTGACTGTCGAGGAGACTGGAAGTGATGTGAGGCGACTGAGACAGGAAGTGACACAGGGTGACCAGTGGAGACGTGAAATGATACAGTGACTGTCGAGGAGACGTGAAATGATACGGGGTGACTGTTGGAGGATTCAGTTTACATGTATACGGGGTGTAAACTTTATATTTAGACTTTATTTTCAATTGTTTCACATTTTATCTTTTCTTTCCTCTGGGTCAGACTGAACATTTCATTTAGTTTCTTACGATAAAAACTTTTTATTTCATTTCCATCAAACTGAAGAGAATCAGAGCTCAGGTCTTTGCAAACTTGAATCTGAAAGAAACAGATCTAAAATAAAATGATACACAAATATTAAGATGTTCATTTAATACTGAAATCATCTTTGCTGCACAATGTCAAGCAAGGGTTTTATTTTCAATAAATTAATAAAGCTTCAGGTTCAAAATCATTTTTAATACAGAAACTTTTATTTACAAAATAAAAAAGTCCAAGTGTTCAGAGGAAACTGCAGCATCTAAACCTGACTCAGTTTATTAATTTAATTATCATTTTGAATTACTCCCCCTGTGTTATAAACATCTTCTCATGAGGAGTGAACATGAGGACATGACCGCAGCTTTGTGGACCTCCAGATTCAAACCACCCGATGTTCAGAACTGGACCTCAACAGAACCAACAAAAACATCTGAACCAAAACCCAAACTCTCTTGCTAATAAGGCACAAACATGTAGCAACTGGCTGTAAACAAGGAAGTAAATAACATCGGGAGTAAAAATACAGTGAATTTCAGGAAAAATGTGAATAAAAACGGAAAATCAACTCATTTTAAACAAATACAGTACAGTAATTGTCAGGAACAGAATGATGAGTAAATATGAATTAAAAAAATATTTATTCAGTGTTCAAATATAAAAATAAACTTTTTCCTACTAAAAGACTACTTATTGAAAGATATTTTGTTGTAAACTGAGAAATTATACTTGGACTTTTCTTAATTTATAAATGCACCAACATGCAAACAGAAAAATCATCTGGTACAGTATTTGTTGATTTTAATGATTTAAAGTGTGATTACAGTTTCTTTGCACAAAACAGAAAGTTCAACACAAAACACTGAAAGAAGACAAAGGTCTGTCCTGAAATTCAACAGTTTGAGAATAAACTGATTAAAAACATCTTTATGATGAACAAACTGAGACGGCTGTAAATAAACAAGTTTTTACATAATTTATTTTACTAAACAAGTGTCAGAAATATAAATGTAAAGTGTTATGTTTCGAGATATTCTGGAAACCTTCAGAGTGGGATGTTTTAACTTCAGCACAAAATACTCATTTCCACACAAACAGAACCACTCTTTCAAAATAAAGCTCCTCCGTCAGAAATACTCACAAACATCTAAAGATGAATTTAACGCGACTCCAGATTATTGCTGAGGAGCTGCAGCATCATGACAGCTAGTCAGAACCTGAAGACGGACCCTCAGTGTGGTGGAGGTGTGTTTTAAACAGAAAATCTGACACGATCGTTTGGACCCAGACCGTAACCACGAATCAAATAAAAACCTGCAGAGGACGAGAAACAGATAATTCATCAAAACACACCTGAGCCAAGAAAAAACACCTGCTCAGGAGAAACAAAAACCCTCTGAATGAATGGCCGGCCAGAAAAGTCACCTCGACATTCAGACCAGGTAACGCTCAGAGAAATGAGCTCCATCTCCACAGCTCTGTTAGCAGGTCAGAGGTCAAAGAACAGTCTCAGACTCTACAGCCCTAAGTTAGCAAGTCAGAGGTCAAAGGTCAGTCTCAGACTCTACAACCCTAAGTTAGCAGGTCAGAGGTCAAAGGTCAGTCAGACTCTACAGCCATCGGTTAGCAGTTTAGGGGTCAAAGGTCAGTGTCAGACTATACAGCCCTAAGTTGGCAGGTCAGAGGTCAGTCTCAGACTCTACAGCCCTAAGTTAGCAGGTCAGGGGTCAGTCCCAGACTCTACAGCCCTCAGTTAACATGTCAGAGGTCAAAGGTCAGTCTCAGACTCCACGTCCCTCAGCAGGTCAGTCTCAGACTCTACAGCCCTAAGTTAGCAGGTCAGAGGTCAGTCTCAGACTCTTCAACCATCAGTTAGCATGTCAGAGGTCAAAGTTCAGTCTCAGACTCCACATCCCTCAGCAGGTCAGAGGTCAACGGTCAGTCTCAGACTCTACAGCCCTAAGGTAGCAGGTCAGAGGTCAGTCTCAGACTCTTCAACCCTCAGTTAGCATGTCAGAGGTCAAAGTTCAGTCTCAGACTCCCCATCCCTCAGCAGGTCAGAGGTCAACGGTCAGTCTCAGACTCTACAGCCCTAAGTTAGAAGGTCAGAGGTCAGTCTCAGACTCTTCAGCCCTCAGTTAGCATGTCAGAGATCAAAGTTCAGTCTCAGACTCCACGTCCCTCAGCAGGTCAGAGGTCAGTCTCAGACTCTACAGCCCTAAGTCAGCAGGTCAGAGGTCAGTCTCAGACTCTACAGCCCTAAGTCAGCAGGTCAGAGATCAAAGTTCAGTCTCAGACTCCACATCCCTCAGCAGGTCAAAGGTCAACGGTCAGTCTCAGACTCTACAGCCCTAAGTTAGCAGGTCAGAGGTCAGTCTCAGACTCTTCAGCCCTCAGTTAGCATGTCAGAGATCAAAGTTCAGTCTCAGACTCCACGTCCCTCAGCAGGTCAGAGGTCAGTCTCAGACTCTACAGCCCTAAGTTAGCAGGTCAGAGGTCAGTCTCAGACTCTTCAGCCCTCAGTTAGCATGTCAGAGATCAAAGTTCAGTCTCAGACTCCACATCCCTCAGCAGGTCAGAGGTCAGTCTCAGACTCCACATCCCTTAGCAGGTCAGAGGTCAGTCTCAGACTCTTCAGCCCTCAGTTAGCATGTCAGAGATCAAAGTTCCGTCTCAGACGCTACAGTTCTCAGCAGGTCAAAGGTCAGGAGGCTAAAAGGTTCAGTTAGCAGGTCAGAGGTAGTCTTTTTTTTATAAAAAGAAGGAATGAAGAATAAATTGTAAACTTTTACTGAAACTCAGCTTCAAAGAGGATCCTCTCGATCTTCATCCTGACCTCCGTCTTTTTGCAAGGCGTCAACTTTTTAAAGACTTTCACCAGGTTCATGAAGTAGAACTCATCACAGTCCTGAGGTTGATCCATGTTGGTCTGAATCATCCGGTCACATTTGGACAGAACAAACTTTGGGAGCTGCTTCTTGCCACCTGACATCCTGGGCTTTTTGGACATGGAGACGAAGTGAGACGCAGACGTGACGCAGCTTCTTTCTTGTTTGGTTTTGTCCTCAGGAAAAGGGATGGTGTACAATTCAACGTTCTTGTTATCATCCCTGCTCTCCTGTTGACAATTTGGTAAAAATCCCATTGAAATAATGTGATTTTAAAAGTTTTTAAAAAACCATGAGTGAATGCTGACACACTAGAAAACTTTCTCTTCTGATATTTGGATAAAGATAAACTTAGAAAATACTTTTACAACATACAGGGAGTCCTCGACTTACGAACGAGTTCCGGACCTAAGGACCGTTCGTATGTCGAAAATGACGTAAGTCGGATCACATACCAAAAAAAAATAATAATAATATTTTTTTTTAAATAAATGAATACATGTACAGTCACCAAGCACTTAGCCTATCCTAACACAGTTTTTAAAGATGAAGGAGTGAGTTGAATCGTATCCCTCCTCCCTAGCAGGCTCCATTCACATAAAGGGAGCTAGCTCCCTTAATGAGATGGAAACGTTGGAAGTCGGGGGCGTCGTAAGTCGAGGACTACCTGTATTTGCCGTTGAACGTTACTTGTTTACCGGTAACTACATACATAAAGCCTTTCTAACAGAAAACCTGTAAGATGATCAACAGACGCAACAGAAAATAAGATGTTCACGTCAACAAAAGGTCCATCCTTACAGAGTAAGATGATGATTCAATGATTTCTCCAACTGCCGCTCCATTGGCGTTGTCTTCCCGAGACTCTGTCGTGCTTCTCGTCCCTTTGCAGAAGGAAACGTGTCTGTCCAGGTCCTGTTTGTTCACCATGGGAGCAATGCAGTACAAGCAGTGGTAATGTGGTCGTGCAGAGCACTCCAGGCTACATTTATGGATGGTGTATTCTGAAACGAGTACAAACCATGATTAAATAGGGGACAAACTTATTAAATATTTTGTCCAATAATACAGGATGACTGGTTACCTCCAATAAAACAAGCACTCCTGGTATGAACTTGCAAATGTTGCTTAACTCTGAAGCGCTTTGCAGGCTTGTAAAATGCTGGTGAACAAAATGGACAGTGGTACTGTCCCTGGCAGCACGTGGTGCATCTCTCCAGAAGAGGGAAGGTCAGGCCTCTCTGGATGGACACATGACTCTGAAATAAAGACAAACGGTTAATACTCTTAAGAAAAAGAGAAAAAGCGGCGTATAGTTTAGTGCTAGGGTAACTTGTACCGTAGCTAACGTAGAGTATTTATAAATATTTAACTATTATTCAGAAAACATTTCAGCTTATAAGGTTCACTAGTAACAAAATACTTTTCTTTAAATCGTCCTATACATGATTCAGATTTTATAAGCAAAGTATAAAAATAGAGGATTCACACTTTTACACACTTTATAGAAAATAAATCTGAAAATCAGTCCCCTGCTTCAGTGACATATTTTAATTAATCTGATTTTTAACTTTTTCGGGGAGGGGGGCGACTGGAAACACAAGTGGTTTTTCATTCACTTGTGTAATTTTTTTCTATATTTAACACGACCTGGAAACTTTTACCGTGCTCCCCCACATTTTTATTTATTTATTTATTTATTTATTTATCAAATTTGTTCATAAAAAACAAAAAACACAATACAAAACAATCCCATAAACGATAACGTACAAAATATTTTTAAAAATTAAGGTTTAAGAAGAAAAAAATCTTATTATATCTGCCCCTTTTTTTCAAACAATCGGTTCAAACAATAATAATCTTCCAGTAAAAGAACAAAATGAAAACTCTAATTTTCTAACTAATACAATACACATTACGCTACTTCATATTTTTTTTAAACTATTTAGTTTGGATCATTTTCTTAAATGTACACATTGACTTGGCATTTTTAACTTCATTCTCCAAACCATTCCATAATCCAATTCCCTGGATTGAGGTAGACCGTCCCTTCAAACTAGTTCTGAATTTTAGTTTTACAAATATCTCTGTCCCCTTAAAGCTACTATCTGCGATTTCTGTATGACCAAAACACTTAGAAAAATTTTGAACAGGGAAAGCATTCTGCTCCCTCCCCTCAGAGCCATATATGGCTACTCCCCCGTGGTCTGTTGAACTTGAGATGTACTCCGCCTCCTGCTGCATTTTCTCTAGAACCGCTGCATATTCTGTGTTTATATGTAGTTATAAAACGTTCTAAAAAAAAAAAAAAAAACATGGAGAGCTGGTCCAGCTCACCAGAAGACCAGAAAATATGCAGGGACTCGGGCAACAACGTAAAACCCGAGTTTTTTTCTCTCGTGACAACCTCGGTCATTTCCTTATTCTTTGCACTCAGCGGAGAGAGAGGAGGAGGGAGGAGGGAGCGATCACTTGACTTTTGGCAAAAAAACAAAAGAAAACTCCAGATAAGGGATTAAGAAGGGGAAATTAATACATTTGTGTCACATATAAAACAGTCCTGCATCGCTTTGAATGAGAACATGAGCAGATGCTCGCTGTCTGCGCACTGGGACAGGTGGGGGCGTGGGTTGGGGCGTGAGAAGCTCTGTTGAGGACAACTGGAACGCAGCTTTATTGGCTGATTAAAAACTCTTGTTTTTTTATTGGCTGGTTAACCGAGGGGCGCTCTGGTTTTTATAAATGCTTTTATTACCACCGGGAGACGCCAGAGGACTATAGTTTTTTTCAGAGATTACCTGTCAAACATCTTTCTTTCATTACATAGTGGCAGAGTGAAGAAATATGTTTGAAAAATAAGTTACATACATCATTTTTAAGATTATAGCAACTTTGTCTTTTAACAAAATGTATTTGGATATTTAAATTTTAGACACAAAACGTTGTAAACAGCCAAGATGATCTGTATCTAGACTGGAAATAATTTACATTTGAATTGAATCTGCTTCTTGTTTGGATGAGCTGTGCTTCTCAGAGACTTTAATGTTCATACAAACAGTACATGTACAATTAGCATTAGGCTAACCCGAGGAGTTAACAACTTAACACACAAACAATCCTTTTTTTTTTTAAACAATCCATTTTCCTCTCCTGTTCACTCTGCTCACGTATGATTGTGCAGCTACCCATCCAGGCTGTCACTATAGCTGTGTTTCCATCCATTTTCATTTCGATTTTTGAGCTAATTTTTAAAATCTCGCAAATATGTAAATACAAATTAATGCGAAGCAGAAGTGTTTCCATCTGCTGGCTTGAAGCGCATCTACCAAGCCACGCACAGCGTCATTACGTCAGACGTCAGCGTCATTACGTCAGACGTCAGCACTGCGCATGTCTACAGTAAACAGGAAGTAGCGGTTGAAAACAGAACCCGGCCACACATCTCGTCAAAATGGAGAGAATATTTCAGGTACGTGTTGCTATCGGGCGAGTTGTATTTATTCTGTCATGCCAACTAGTTTTAGCGATGTTACATGTTGTCCGGAGCGGAAACAGCTGATCAGTCACGTGACGTGAATGTTCGCTTCGGCAGCACGAGTCGGCAAATGTGTTTCCATCTGTCGTTTTGCGCATCTGCTCGGTTTCGAAGATCCCAAAAACCACCTCAAGCGAGCGTATAAACTTTTTGGCGAATTTCAGGAAGTAACTGCGCATTTTGCCGTTTCCATTAAGCTTTTCTGCTGCGATACTTCAAAATGCGCACCTAGAAACCTTGATGGAAACACGGCTACTGTAAAGTTTGCAGATGATACAGTGATGGTGGGATGCATCACAAACAACGAGTCCAGCTACAGGCAGGAGGTGGCACACCTGGAGAGCTAGTACAAGAACAACCTTCACATCAATGTGAAGAAGACGAATGAGATGTTTGTGGACTTCAGAAGGAACAAATACAGTGTATCCCAAAAGTGAGTACACCCCTCACATTCCTGCAGAATATTAAAGTACCGTATATGTTTTCATAGGACAACACTGACATAATGACACTTTGACACAATGAAAAGTAGTCTGTGTGCAGCTTATATAACAGTGTAAATTTATTCTTCCCTCAAAATAACTCAAGATACAGCCATTAATGTCTGAACCACCAGCAACAAAATTGAGTACACCCCTAAGAGACTATGTCCAAATTGAGCACTTTTGTCATTTTCCCTCCTAAATGTCATCTGACTCGTTAGTGTTACTAGGTCTTAGGTGTGCATAAGGAGCATGCATACCTAAGACCTAGTAACACTAACGAGTCACATGACATTTCGGAGGGAAAATGACAAAAGTGCTCAATTTGGACATAGTCTCTTAGGGGTGTACTCAATTTTGTTGCTGGTGGTTCAGACATTAATTTATAACAGGTGTGTTTAATTTTGTAGTACAGCTCGCACTCTCTCATACTGGTCACTGAAAGTTCCAACATGGCACCTCATGACAAAGAACTCTCTGAGGATCTTAAAAGACGAATTGTTGCGCTACATGAAGATGGCCAAGGCTACAAGAGGATTGCCAACACCCTGAAACTGAGCTGCAGCACAATGGCCAAGATCCTCCAGCGTTTTAAAAGAGCTGGGTCCACTCAGAGCAGACCTCGCGTTGGCCGTCCAAAGAAGCTGAGTGCACATGCTCAGCGTCACATCCAAATGTTGTCTTTGAAAGATAGGCGCAGGAGTGCTGTCAGCATTGCTGCAGAGATTGAAGAGGTGGGGGGTCAGCCTGTCAGTGCTCAGACCATACGCCGTACACTACACGAAATTGGTCTGCATGGCCGTCATCCCAGAAGGAAGCCTCTTCTGAAGTCTGTACACAAGAAAGCCCGCAAACAGTTTGCTGAAGACATGTCAACAAAGGACATGGATTACTGGAACCATGGTCTGATGAGACCAAGATTAATGTTTGGTTCAGATGGTCTCAAGTGTGTGTGGCGGCAGTCAGGTGAGGAGTACACAGACAAGTGTGTGATGCCTACAGTCAAGCATGGTGGTGGGAATGCCATGGTCTGGGGCTGCATGAGTGCAGCAGGTGTTGGGGAGTTACATTTCATTGAGGGACACATGAACTCCAATATGTACTGTGAAATACTGAAGCAGAGCATGATCCCCTCCCTCCAGAAACTGGGTCTCATGGCAGTGTTCCAGCATGATAATGACCCCAAACACACCTCTAAGACGACCCCTGCCTTACCGAAGAGGCTGAGGGTAAAGGTGATGGACTGGCCAAGCATGTCTCCAGACCTAAACCCAATAGAACATCTTTGGGGCATCCTCAAGCGTAAGGTGGAGGAGCACAAAGTCTCGAATATCCGCCAGCTCCGTGATGTCGTCATGAAGGAGTGGAAAAGCATTCCAGTGGCAACCTGTGAAGCTCTGGTGAACTCCATGCCCAGGAGAGTTAAGGCAGTTCTGGTAAATAATGGTGGCCACACAAAATATTGACACTTCAGGAACTTTCACTAAGGGGTGTACTCACTTTTGTTGTTGGTGGTTCAGACATTAATGGCTGTATCTTGAGTTATTTTGAGGGAATAATAAATTTACACTGTTAAGCTGCACACAGACTACAGTACTTTTCATTGTATCAAAGTGTCATTTTGTCAGTGTTGTCCCATGAAATCATATACATAAATATCTGCAGGAATGTGAGGGGTGTACTCACTTTTGCGATACACTGTACAGTATGTGTAAACTAAGGAAAGCTACTGTGTGTCTATCGCACCCCCCCCCCCCAGAACTTCTGTGAAGGCAGTTCAGAGCTGTACCACCAGCTGACACAAACGGAGTGCTTCATGAACAAATCTCACAGTCTTGCTGTCAAATGCATATGTAATGTGTTTATCCTCGTGACCGTTCCCCTTTTCTATCTAAAAAGTATTCTGAAAAAGGATAAGGGGCCGTGCTCTCAAGGAGCAGCAGCAACACGCACTACGCCCATCTTTTGGACGACTGTACGAATAATCTCACTGCATTTCGGTACAATGATAATAAAGCTTATTCTGATTCCTCCAATTCATCATGGAGCCAAATCCCCATTGGTTCCCCCATCGCAGAGCGAAGTGGAGGACCAGGAAATACCATCCAACTTGAAAAGTAGGTGAGGTAGCGACTTCCATTTTGGTGTGTGGCTACATCTAGGTGAAAAACAGGTCCCGATCCAAAATTGAATTGCCACATCTAAATCCAGTCAATCAATCAATAACAGTCGTTTGGGGTGGCCCCTATGGATGCATCCTTCAGCAAGTATGAGGAATACAACTGCTTTGACTTTCTTCTAGCCAGACTTATTTTATGCAGATGGAAGGATACGTATCCCCCGGCATATGACCACTAGATAAGAGAAGTCATGTGTCACATTCACTTGGAAAAGATTAGATATACTTCACTCTGAAATGATCTGCTGAGACATTTTGGGACACTTGGCAGCCATTTGTGTTTTAGGTCAATGCCTGTCTGTGCAGCTGGTAGGACGGGTTTTGTTGTGGTTTTTTTGTTTTCTGAGAAAGAAAAAAAAGATTAAAAAATAAATAACACTCATGTGAAAAAGTACAAACATTCACTATTCAAACCCCTCAGCGTACCACGTGGTGTTCTGGAGTTCCCCAAGAAGTCCAGATCAGTGTTCAGAACCGTCTACATTGAAGTAAAACAGCCTCATACACGTTTTGTGGTGTCAACCAACAGATGCAGTTCTCCTGCGGACCACAGCCTCCATGTTGGGGCTGCTGAGCAGCTAAACCCGCACATTCTGGGTTCTTCTGGGCAGCCGTGGCGGTGGTAATGGCAGTTATCCTCCGATCGGAAGGTTGGAGGTTCGAATCCCGGTTCCCCACACCATGTGTCGTGTCCCTGGGCAAGACGCTTAGCCCCGAGTTTGCTCCCGGTAGGACTTGATGGCTCCTTGCATGGCAGTCGGCCGCTACTGGTGTATGAATGGGTGGATGGCTGGTATTGTAAAGTGCTTTGGGGCCCCTCATAGGGGGCTGGAAAGCGCTATATAAATAAGCTCCATTTACCATTCTTCTTCAACACATTTCAGACTGTGATCAAACATCTACAGTATTTTCTGGTGTATAGGTCGCCCTGTGTATAAGTCGCATTGTCCAATTATCACCAATAGATTGGAAAAATCCCTAGATAGGTCGCACCTACGTTTAGCTCTGCTGCAAATGTCTGCCACAGGAGCGCACAGCAAGGCTTTTAAGAAGATTAACACTTAAAAACAATTATTTGTTATGTGTCTGAGCTGAACTTTTCCTTAATAAATGAACGTAATTGTGAAATGAGCTGGATTTAAAAATTTGTTTTGCCGAAAGTGATAACAAGCCATATATAGGTCGCACCTGAGTATAGGTCGCAGGCCTTGAAAAAAACCCAAAAAAAACATAAAAAGGTACGACATATACACCGGAAAATACGGTAAACCCACCGGCTGTTTTTCTGCGTTATGAGCGATGTGCTGAAAGAAAGAAAGCTGTGGGCTCATTTTACAGTTTTTAATATTATATTTGTTTAGCTCCACATGTTCAAGTCGTCATGCAGCATTAAAAAAAACATTCTAGCAAACAAAGACAGCGGCTGCTTCTGAACCAACCACCGAACCGAGCTGCGGTTGTGTAATGACCGTCGTGAAGCCGAGGCACTTTGAAGGACCCCCCACCGCCGCCGCCGTCCCAAAAGGCACAAGCTTTAGATCTGCAACAAGAGGCATCTTCATTTCCTTTAATTAAATATATTTTTAATAAAGAAAAGCAAATAAGTATTTACAATTTCTCAATTAAACTGTAATCATCGGGTTGGATCATCTCAAGCGTCTTCTGCCAGCCGAGGAGAGAAAAATATAAATACAGGAAAAACTGCAGCTTTGTTTCAGAGGAGGGAAAAAACTATCCATCGAATATTTACAGAACTCTCTTGAAATGAATTTCCTCTCGTGGACGCAAACTCCTTAGAGTCTGAACTGCTAAACTTTGTTTTTAAAAGTCTTTTCTCGATAAAGTGGATGTTTTGTGTTTTATTCAAGTTTCAAAGGTGAGGTTGTTTTTTTTTTTTAAACATTTGACAGGTTGAGGAGGAGGGAGCAGCTGTGAGCACTTCATGTTTCAGTCTGAAGCTCGGAAAACGGGTGGAACAAACACAGGAGGGCGGCAGAAGGAGCTCGAACCCCTTCTCAAGTCCAAAAGCGTTTCACAACGCTCCTCTTTGTAGTTTTCTTATTTTAGTATAAAACACTCGGCCAACGCTGGGAAGCAGCAGCAGAAAGCGAATCGTCTACACGAGAGCGTCACGTAGAGGAAATGCACACGAGGCGCGACGGATCCCGTCCACATGATTAAAGTATGACATCATAAAAATGTGAACAAACAGCTTTAGATTTGATTCCATGTCCGTTTTGAAGCAGAAACTCTTGAATAGTGTCGCCGTGGTGAGGACAAGCCATTTGCAAACAAGTTTAAAAAAAGAATAAAATGCCTCCCTCACCTTGGAACGACTCCCAGAATTCTCTCATCAACTCTTTCTATAAATTCTGGTGCTGTAGTTCAAAATAAAAAAAGACATTCTGCTGTCCGGGTCGGTACAAGGACCCACAAACAAAAACTAAAAGATGATCAAATGTTCAATTCATGATACGATCGCCCCTGTCCAACAATTGTTCCTCTCCTCTTGTGTTTATGCAGGTTCTTGTTGTCCGTCCACTCTCTCCTGTCCGCAGAACATTCGTGGTCTCGAAGGGTCTCGTCCCGACTGTCCCAGCCGCTTCTAGCTGTTGTCAGACTCGTCTTCGGCCTCGCGGAGCCACATGAAGAAGGCGGTGACGGACTTGAGGGCCACGCCTTTGCCCTGCTGCTCGGCGGGGTCTTTACTCGACTCCCACTTGTAGAAGGCGTCCTCTTTGATCACGTCCTCGTCGTAGAGGGTGTCGAAGAACACCCGCAGCAGATCTGAGGAACACCAGACATCATGAGCACAGTGAGGCCCAGCTCCTAACAGATGCATGGTTAGCTAGGTGCATGTAAAATGATGTCAGTGTCGTGGTGGTTAGGTGAGGTTTAGCTTCCAGCAGGGAGGTGGATATTTGAGGTGCTTACTGGCAGGCTGCTCCATCTGGACCATCAGGGCCTGCAGGGCATAGAGCGCCTGCAGCTCCTTCTGCTCGTCTCTCAGGTATCTCTGCAGCAGCTTGGCCCGCTGCTTGACCTGCTCGCTGTCCACCTTGTATGGGTTCTCACCTGCGGGGGGGAGAAACATGCTCAGCCTGAACCAATCTGCACGCAGCCTGTAATGGAACAAGTGGTCTGCTCACAGATGACAGCTGACTGGCACACGCAGGTCATCAGAGCTCGGACAAACATGTTGGAGGACGTCTGCTGCTCATCCAGGTTGGCCTGCACGCACAAACATCAACACGTGAACCAAACTACTGCCGCAGGACACGAGGACGGGACAAACGCTTGTTAGAAACTTGTTAAAATTCCAAAACAAAAGGACCCGAACCTCCACCCAGTCAAAGATCCTCTGGTTGTCGGCCTTGTCCTGGATCAGCCGCTCCAGCTGTTTGGTCAGCTCTGCAGAGCTCATCTCCATCCTGCTCCTCTCCGACTCGTCGCCCAGAGTGAACTCCACGTCCTGCAGACAGAGGAGAGCACTCGCTCACAAGAGGTCGCTTCACTAAAGCAGAGAAGCCCACCTTAGACACAATGTGGAGATTTAAACTGAACATTAAACACCGTTAGAATGAAATGTGCGTGACGAGACAGGGTATATACAGAAATTCTTTGGCTAAATTTAATACCTTTTTAATACCATCACGACACTGAGCTGTAACCGGAGCGGCAACCTTTTGCATTTCAGTTCAGAGCAACTAAAGGCTCCAGTATAGCTCTGCGTTCGTTCTCGCGTTAATGCTCGCATTTTCGCTCCAAATAACTGACGTCATTTGAGCAGCAGCAGCAAGGCAGAGTGTTTACCTACAGGACAAATTGAGGTCGCCGATTGGTCATTTGCTGACACGCCTACTGAATTGATTGACGGGTCGGGTGGGGGAAAAAAAAAAGGCACGAGCCTGGCCAGCCGCAGCGGTGTTCTGTGTTTATATGTTAATACAAAAGTTCTAAAAAGTAAAATAAAAACAGGGAGCGCTGGTCCAGCACACCAGGAAATCTGCAGAACCTCGCGCAGCCACATTGGACCCGAGTTTAATTCGCTCGTGACAAATTCATTCATTTCTCATCATTTCAGTCATGACTCAGCGGAGGAGGAAGCGATCACTTGACTTTTGGCAAAAAAACAAAAGAAAAGTCCAGATCAGGGATGAAGAAGGGGAATTTAATACATTTGTGTCACATACAAAACAGTCCGGCGCCGGACAGTTTATTGTGCGACAACGCGCTTGCGTACGCGGTTGTAAAATTTGAGCTTGGCGCGTTCGTGTCCGCGTTCAAATGCTTGTGCCTCTGCGTTCGAACGGCGTCGAGCGGCGTTCGGCCGAACGCAGAGCTATACTGGGGCCTTAATTGTAAAGTGATAGATTACTGTCATTTTCTTCCTAAATTTTGGTAGTAAATGTTGTTTTATAACAATTACTGGATACATCAAGTTGCTTCTTGCCTCAATAAAAGCACTGACCTATTCGTTATTTAAATCTAACCTAAGAGAAAAAGTTATTTCATTGTTCCCTCACACAGCCTATCTCTAATGGCAAATGAAAAACCATAAACTTGAAAACAGAACAGTTTAATTAAAAGGATTGAAAAAGTTCTCCTATCCCCTTGTTTGACGTGAATGAGTGGTGTTTAGTTGCCATTTCCAGCAGGCACCACAGAACGTCAGCTCGCAGCGCAGAAGTGTGGCAGAGAGTCGTAGGCCCACTCACAGTGTTGGTCGGCTTCCTGCTGACTGTGGCCTGCGGGACAACCGTAGAGGGTTGTGATGATGTAGCTGTCGAGCTAGCACAAATCATGGAAATAGGTAACTGCTCACGACGTTGTCCGCAAATTCTTGTTTGATGGCTACTCGTCCGTAGGTGCGAACGCACACTGACCGACGTCATGACGTCATTGATTTTAGCGTAGGTCCTACTCGAACATAAATTTAGAAAATACATACACTCACAGGAATTTTTTTGCCAATAGAACGGGAAAAATATAGTTGTGTAGGTTTTAAAAAAATACCTAGTCAGATTATGTTTATTACCGGTACTTTTTAATATTTTTTAATGGCCGTAATTTGTGTTAACTTTCTTTACTACCTTTTACAACCCCGCGGATACCCTGTGAGAACTCATGGAGACTCGTTGGCTTTGACTTCCTGCTTGTTGGAAGTGAAGACATGAGCTGAGGCCAAACTCTTGTTCGGCTGATGTTTCTAGGGATGCAGGATATTGAATTTTTGGCCGATATCCGATACAAATACCAATATTTTCCCCTTAGACCTACTTACAGACACTACAATTTTCTCTGCTGTGGAATTAAAATACTACATTATTCTGCATGATCTTTGTCAGTTTGGCTGCTACCAAATGCAGATGACAAAAATGTCTGAAAATGATGCAACACTTCAACTTGGATTATGTTTAATGTCAAATTTATTCATATTTACTCTAACACAATGACAACAATCCAACTGTGAAAATTTGTAAATTTTCACAAATCTAAACTCAATCTGATGATGTCATAATGTGCTGGAACAGCAGGCATCCTTGTCACTGGGTTGTCATATAAAACGTCTTTTATATCGGGGAGTTATTTTGATGGAATGGCCGATGTCCGATATTTAACTTTATTGTAAATATCGTCCGATACCAATACCATGCCGATAATATTGAGCATCCCTAGATGTTTCAGTCGTTTACCTGCTTCAGAGTGAGGCAGGAAATATTCAGGTCCAATGTGTTTTTTTCTGTTATTTTTTTTATTAATATTGCACAAAGTGTACATTTGATCCCTTAACTTTTTTTTTATTGTTTAATGCAGTGGATCCTGAACCCCCCTCAGGGCAGTGCAGTAAACTTTCCAATTAAAATAAAATAAAAAAGTGAAGTTTGACGTTGCGCCTGACTTGTTCTGTGTTACACAAACTGTGTTTCTGTACAAATAGGAGGAGGGAGCACATCCTGTGCCGTGTGCCTCGTTCATGAGCACAGCTGAACACCAACACCAGCTGCTGAACGGAGAGGCAAGAGCTTCTTTTACTGGAGGAAAAGTTTGCTGACAGGAGGAGGTGTCACCTTAATTCAGGGACGAACCATCAACTAGAAGGAATCTAGACGTCTGACAGGAACCCAGAAGCAGCAGCTAGAACAAGTCCAGCTCCCTGCAGGCCAGTGGACGTTTAAAGTCCAGCCATGCAAACAAATGGAACCTTGCCTTAGTTGTAAAATAAATAAAATCACCGTATTTTCCGGAATATAGGTTGCGGTTTTTTGCCTAATTTGCATGCCCTGCAACCTATAGAGAGGTGAGACCTGTTTATGGATTTTTTTCCCATATTTTTAGACCAATTTTTGGCTCAGATATGACCATTTTTCATTTTGGCAAAAAAATGGTGCAGTACCACTTTTGTCCGCTAGGGTACACCCACCAACCGTTCCCACCTCATGTGTCCAAAGGCAGCCTCCTCTGGTCGGACTGACTCTGTAGCTGCCCGGCCTCCTGCTCTGGAGGGAACTACCGGTAGCTGTGTTTGTTAGCAAGATAAGTCAAGAACCACTCGGCGGATTTTTCTGAAACTTACAGAAAGTAATCACTGTATGAACATTTACAACTGACTAGCTTTATGAGATGTTGGAGATTTAAAAAAAATTGATATTTTAGCATCGTTGTTAGCGGTTAGCTACCGTTAACGGATACTATTTAGATAAATAACTCATGATCCACAGGACAGATTTTTTTCAAACGTACAGAATGTAATTATTTGGATTTAATTTACAAACTAAGACCTGTATGAGACATTTGAGATAAAAATCGATGTTTTATGGGCATAAACGTGTCGCATTAGCATTGTTTTATTTCTGTGTATAATTTAGCAAATAGCTCATAAACCACTCTGCGGATTTTCTTTCAGGTTACAGAAAGTAATTATTTGGTATTCATTTACAAACTGTTGACCTGTATGAGACATTTGAGATGAAATTCGATTTATTTATAATTTATTTTCGCAGTGCACGCGACCGTTTGGAAGAAGTCAAAGCGAAACAATTTAAATCCAGCAGATTTGACCATTTAGTGACTTTATTAAGGAACGGTTAAGCTCAGGAACACTTTTGCTATAATGTCAGCTATAATTTTTAGCAAACAAATACTTGTTTTTACCGTGTTAATCTTCTTAAAGCCTTGCTGTGAGCTCCTGTGGCAGACATTTGCAGCTTAACACTCGGTCCACATTTCCGGGTTGTCTCAGTGGTGACGCGTCATGTCAGCGGTGGATGACGTCGGTGGTGATGTAGGTGCGATCTATATTAAGGTGCGACCCGTTTATGGATTTTTCCAATTTTTTGGCAATAATTGGACAAAGCGATCTATATAACGGTGCAACTTTTATTCAGGAAAATACGGTAGTTTATTTTTAAAGGTATTCACTTTGTTGAGTCATTGTTCTTGTCTTGCTGCTGTATGTTCAAATCATCTCTTTTCTAATTTCTAATCTGATTTGGGAGGGGGGGGGGTAGCTGAGAATTTATGGCCCTGCATCCATCTGAAGTGTTGAAATCAGCTCTTATTGTTGCAGCTGCATGATGACAATCACATCATTTTGTTCTCAGAGCAGTTTCTCCCGCCCCTTCTTAGGCCTGGCCTGAACTTTTCCTCACAGGTGTCCACACAGAGTATTGTGTGATTGGTCAGAAGTTTCTGGGCGTGTTCATCTATGCTGAAATGTGCTCAGACATTCAGCTCTTCAAACACACTAAATTAGTCAAATGGTCAAAGCTCCTGGATGAGATTGTGCAGACATCGTGTCCAGAGGAGTTCGTCTGCTGAAAAGTGTGGCTCTTTCTTCATGATGGATTTGTGGCCAAACGGTGGATGCAGGGACAGAGTGGAGACTCTGGCAGGAGGAAACCCATGTGGTGAGGTATACTGCAGCAGGAGGGGTTTCCCAGGAGCTCTGCATCTGTGTCTTGTGGACTATGACAGTCCACTGTTCAGCTTCAGGTGGAGTATGACGGGCTCTTTAAAGCTCCACCCGCCTAAAGCACAGGCTTTGGTGGCAGCTTCCATAAAACAAGATCTTAACTTTATATGTACTGGTATACGTATATTGAGTGGGGGCAGGTGCCCTGTATTCTGTATCTGGTCTATAGGACGAATGTTCAGACTAATGGTAAATGAACTGTACTTATAAAACACCTGTCCATATTATCAAGACACTCAAAGCTCTTTACAACAATATGTGCCTCATTTACCCATTCATACAGCACTCTACTAGATATCTACAAAGAATATAATCAGTGATTTATCACATTCAAACACTGATGGGACACACATCAGAGGCAATGAGGGGTTCAGTGTCTTGTCCAGGGGCACGTCAACTTTTGACTGCTGGTGGAATCGAACCTCCAACTCTCTCATTGGAGGACGACTGCTCTAAACACTCATCCACAGCCGTCCCCATTGATCGAGGTGATGTCATCTGAGCGGGACGTCCTACATATAAACCAGCTGATGCTGTGCTGCTTGAAACTGTGTGAAAACTCTGTTTACTTGTGTTTTTTATTTTATTTTATACAGATCTGTTGAAGTTCTGTTGAGCCTCATCATGAATAGTTTGAGAGCCACTGGTTTATTACCTCACGTTTATTTTTGTCACAAATGTGTCACTTGCTTTAGACTTCCTTGGTGATGATGATGGAGTAATTCAACTCTCACCTTTTCCGTAACAAACTTGTTGACGTCTACGTCCTCAGGCAGGAAGTCTGTCCACAGAAGCCCCGCCTCCCGCCACATGGCGCCAGCCTTTTTATGGCTCTGATGGAGGGATATGAACATAATTGAAGAGATGATAAACACGGTAAAATATATCACTCTTCACTGCCTCTTGTTTTTAACCATCAATATAAATTGAAAAATGTGTTGGTTTTAAAACAAGGCTAAACATTCACACAGAGGATAGAATGGTAAAGCCTCACCATTTCTTTGCAGAGTAAAGTAAGGATGTGGACCAGCAGGACTCCAGCTTTGCTCAGAGGAGCCAAAGGCTTTGAAATCTCCCTAAAGTCGACCAGACGAGAGGAAATTAAACATCAAACTGAACTATTGGTTTAGTCTTGAGATGGCCCTGGAGCTAACCTGAACAGTTCTCCCATGGGGATGCCCCCCTCGTGTAGCATGGGAGTGATCAGCTCAGCCAGGTAGAGGAAGACGTGGGGGATGTCGATCTCCATGTCTTCAGCCACCTCCAGAATGGCTTGAAACCTGAAAACATTTACAAAAACCAACACAAACGTCTAGTCAAGAAAAATAAAGAGTGAAAAAGAAGTTGGACAAACCACTTTGGACCACTTGTGTTTCACTGTTGCTTTAATCGAAGAGCAGCTGAACCCACTGCAAACAAATCAACTCTGACTTTTACAGGGTATATACAGAAATTCTTAAGCTAAATTTAATACCTTTTAATACCTTTTTAATACCATCACAATATTTTTTTTATACCATCACGACACTGAGCTGTAACTGTTGCGGCAACCTCTTGTACTTCAGTTCAGAGCAACTAATTGTAAAGTGATAGATTACTGTCATTTTCTTCCTAAACTTTGGTAGTAAATGTAGTTTTATAATAATTACTGGATACATCAAGTTGCTTCTTGCCTCAATAAAAGCACTGACCTATTTGTTATTTAAATCTAACCCAAGACAAAAAGTTATTTAATTGTTCCCACACACAACATATCTCTAATGGCAAATGAAAAAAAACGTAAACTTGAAAACAGAACAGTTTAATTAAAATAATTCAACATTGAACAAATGCACAATTCAAAAAGGGAGGGAGAAAAATAATAACTACTGTATTTTTCATCCTGTAAGTCGCAGTTTTTTGCATACCGGTAATTTACATGCCTTGCAATTTATAGGCCGAAGTGACATATTTATAGATTTTTTCCATATTTATAAACCATTTTTTGGCTGTCTTTTTTTTGTTATTTTATCATTGATTTTACTTGATTTTATCACTTGTTTTTATTTGATCATTGATTTTAGTTGCACCTTGTAGCACTTTTGAGATTTTTGTTAATGAAAAGTGCGTTACAAATTAAATTCAATATTATTATTACTGTATTATTATTCTGACTGAAAAAAAAACAGCAGTACTTGATGGTCCCAGAGTAGTAGCAGGTGTATGACATGCTGTTGGCTGTTGTATCATGTAATAGGAAAACGGGCCTATTGTGATAAATTTAAAAAAAGTTCAAGACAAAAACAAGTGGACTTTATTTATTATAATATACTTTATTGTTTTTCTATTGCACTTTTTAGAATTTACCATGTTCTGGATGACTGAGAATCTTCACCAGCTATTAATGACCCAATCGGCCTGCCATACTCTCCCCACCTCTCTGCTCGGAACGTCAATCCAGCTGCACCACCGCGACGAAATGCAGCTAATTTAACCATTAAAGTGCATTTATTAAGAAAATTATAGACTGAGACACCCTCTGCTATAATTTTGAGCTAACAAATAATAGTTTAGGTAATTTTCTTGTTAAATGTCGGAGGATAAAGCCGCGTTCCTCTTTCCTGTTTCTTTTTACAGACATGACACTAAAGGCCTTGTTATACTCGGCAAGACGCCCTGGCGCACAACTTTTACCCCCCGTTGAGTGAGCAAACATTGCGCAACTTTTGGCCGCACTCCCGCTGTGATCCCCCGGTGACAGCGCGTCGTGTACATAGCCCCCAAGCAGAACTCCGAGAAGCCGACGATGCGGCTCGCAGCGTGTGATTGGTTCAAAGTTTGTGGGCGTTTTTTGTTTTTGCTTTGACAGACACATGGATAGTTTTGAAGAGAACTTGTCTGTGTGTGCGCGCGCACGCAAACCGTGCGCCTCAGCAAACTTTGCGCATTGCACCCAACACACACACACACACTAATATATATATATATATATATAATATATATATATATATATATTTACGCGCGCGCACACAAAAGCATGCGCGCCTGCATGCACCCTTTAAAAGAAAGCAAACTCCGCTTAAATACAACAAGCCGTGGTGGTCTAGTGGTTAATACGTTGCGCTGCAAAACCAAAGGACGTGAGTTCGAATCATAGTTGAGGTTTTTTTTTTTTTTATGATTTGGTTGACTATAATATTCTTTTATTATTCTGGTGAAGATTCTCAGTCGTCCAGGACATGATAAAATCAAAAAAGGCGTTCAATACAGGATCAACTGGAAAATAAAGTCCAGTTGATCCTGTATTGAACGCCTTTTTTGATTTCTTTTATTATTGTTCAAAGCTCAGAATTTATGGTTTTGTGTGAGAAATCATTTAATATCTTATATTTTTTTATATATGTGATTGCTATTTGAATTGATTGTTAATTTTGTTCGAAGAAGGGGCAGAAATAATGAGATTTTTTTCTTCTTCTGCCTCCTTTCATTTCATGTATTGTTTTGTTTTATAATGTGGTTTTGTAAATAATTTTCTTGTGTTTTTACAATTTGAAATGAATAAATTCAATAAATAAATAAAAAGTTGGAAGAGGGAGGGAAGAGGGATTCATTATAATTTATCCCCCACGTCTTGCCAAGTATAAACACTCAATGCGGTCGGTGACACACACGCAATTGCATCATCGCTGGGTTCACTCAACGGGGGGTAAAAGACGTGAGACACTAGTATAAACCTAGCTTAAGCCTCGCCTCGGCCAGCTGTAGGTGCGAACGCACACAGACTGACGATATGATGTCATTGTTTTAGCTAAGGTCCTACACGGACATAAATTTAGAAAAGATAAATAAATTCACATTTTTTTAGCTGACAGAACGAGAAAAATATAGTTGTGTAGGTTTTAAAAAATTAATACCTTGTCAGATGACGTTTATTACTTTTTAATACTTTTTAATGGCCGTAATTTGTGTTAATTTTATTTACTACCTTTTACAAGACCGCGGATACCCTGTTTTAGCTTTGTCGGCCATGTTTTTCTCATTGGAAACGAATGGAGCTCTCTTCACCTTCTTCAAACTCTTTGTGCTGTTCACAACCTTCTGCTGCTCATTTCAGCTGTTGTTTTGGTTCTATGCTTTTCAGCTCCTTTGGTTTCATTTTTACTTTTTGTTATTTTTATCAACCTCAGATGGTTGAGGGGGAGTGGTGGCGCAGAGGCTAGAGAAGGCGAGCCTGTGATTGGAAAGTTGCTGGTTCAACTACCTGGACTAACAACATCAAAATGTGGGTGGGAAAGGTGAAGCACCCACATCTGCCCCCACCCTCATTCACCCCACTCTGGGCCCTTGAGCAAGGCCCTTAAGGCTCAGGCAGAGCTCAGCGTACTGCCTGTACACCGCTCTACGCGCGCATTCGCTGGCACAGCTCTGCTTTTGTTCTCGCGTTTTCGTTCCAAATTCTTGTTGTAATTTGAGCAGCTGCGTGCAGAGCGTTTACCTACGGGACAAACTGAGGTTGCTGATTGGTCATTTGCTGACACGTCTACTCAATTGATTGACAGGTCGGGTGGGAGACAGACAAAAAAAAGGCATGAATGGACTTGCACTCTGTACATCTCTGAACTTTTGAAAGTCCATCAGCCCGGCAGAGCTTTACTATCAGCCAGTCAACACCTGCTGGAGGTGCCTCGCTCAAGGTACAAACGGGGAGACCGGTCATTTTCTGTTGCCGGCCCAAAAGCCTGGAATAGTCTCCCCTTTGAGCTTTGTGTCACCTCTGATCTGACTCTGTTCAAAACCAGACTAAAGATCCACTTGTTCAAAAAAGCTTTCAGTGTGTAACTTTTATTACTTTTGGTATTTTAGTTAGTATTTTTATTTCCACTGCCACCTTTTATTGCTGCTGTTTTTATTTTCACTGATTTATTGTACCAGTTTTTATATTTTCTATCCTGTTAAGCACCTTGGTCAATGCAAGGCATTGTAGGAAGGTGCTATACAAATAAAGTTTATTATTATTATTAGAGAAAGGGGAAAGAGGTACGCGACCAACACCATTTATGGTGGGGTGGCGTGCTGCTGACCTCAACTCGGGATGTTGTGAGTCGGTGGGCGGAATACTTCGAAGACCTCCTCAATCCTACTGGCACGTCTTCCACTGAGGAAGCAGAGCCTGGGGACTTTGGGTCGGGTTCTCCGATCTCTGGTGCTGAGGTCGCCGAGGTGGTTAAAAAGCTCCGCGGTGGCAAGGCTCCGGGGGTGGATGAGATTCGCCCGGAGTTCCTTAGGGCTCTGGATGTTGTAGGGTTGTGTTGGCTTACGCGACTCTGCAATATCGCGTGGACATCGGGGGCAGTTCCCTTGGATTGGCAGACTGGGGTGGTGGTTCCCCTATTCAAAAAGGGGGACCGTAGGGTGTGTTCCAACTATAGGGGGATCACACTCTTAAGCCTCCCTGGTAAGGTCTATTCAGGGGTTCTGGAGAGGAGGGTCCGTCGGATAGTCGAACCTCGGATTCAGGAGGAGCAGTGTGGTTTTCGTGCTGGTCGTGGAACACTGGACCAGCTCTACACCCTCAACAGGGTCCTGGAGGGTGCGTGGGAGTTTGCCCAACCAGTTTACATGTGCTTTGTGGACTTGGAGAAGGCATTCGACCGCGTCCCTCGGGGGGTTCTGTGGGGGGTACTCCGGGAGTATGGGGTACCAGGCCCTTTGATAAGGGCTGTTAGGTCCCTGTACGACCGGTGTCAGAGCTTGGTCCGCATTGCCGGCAGTAAGTCAGGCTCGTTTCCGGTGAGAGTTGGACTCCGCCAAGGTTGCCCTTTGTCACCGATTCTGTTCATAACTTTTATGGACAGAATTTCTAGGCGCAGCCAAGGTGTTGAGAGGATCCGTTTTGGTGACCTTAGAATCGCTTCTCTGTTTTTTGCAGATGATGTGGTCCTACTGGCTTCATCAGTTCGTGATTTACAACTTTCACTGGAGCGGTTTGCAGCCGAGTGTGATGCGGCCGGGATGAGGATCAGTTCCTCCAAATCCGAGGCCATGGTCTTGAGCCGGAAAAGGGTAGCATGCCCTCTCCGGGTCGGGGAGGAGGTCCTGCCCCAAGTGGAGGAGTTTAAGTATCTCGGGATCTTGTTCACGAATGAGGGAAAACTGGAGCGTGAGATCGATAGGCGGATAGGTGCAGCGTCCGCAGTGAAGCGGGCGCTGTACCGGTCTGTCGTGGTGAAGAGAGAGCTGAGTCAAAAGGCAAAGCTCTCAATTTACCGATCGATCTACGTTCCCACCCTCATCTATGGTCATGAGCTTTGGGTTATGACCGAAAGAACAAGATCTCGGATACAAGCGGCTGAAATGAGTTTTCTCCGCAGGGTGGCTGGACTCTCCCTTAGAGATAGGGTGAGAAGCTCAGTCATCCGGGAGGGACTCGGAGTAGAGCCGCTGCTTCTCCACATCGAGAGGAGCCAGTTGAGGTGGCTCGGGCATCTGGTTAGGATGCCTCCTGGACGCCTCCCTGGTGAGGTGTTCCGGGCATGTCCCACCGGGAGGAGACCCAGAGGAAGACCCAGGACGCGCTGGAGGGACTATGTTTCTCGGCTGGCCTGGGAACGCCTTGGGATTCCCCCAGAGGAGCTGCTCCAAGTGGCTGGGGAGAGGGAAGTCTGGGCCTCCCTACTTAGGCTGCTACCCCCGCGACCCGACCCCGGATAAGCGGAAGAAGATGGATGGATGGATGGATTATTATTATACGTGTTACATTATTTTCAGACCTTTTTGTTGTCTGCATTTGGTAGCAGGCCAAACTGACAAAGATCATGCAGCATAATGCAGTATTTTAATTCCACAGCAGAGAAAGCTATGTAGTGTCTGTAAGTAGGTCTAGGGGAAAAATATCGGTATTGGTATTGGCCCAACCCATGAACGTACGCACACCCTGGACCTTGTCTTATCTTATGGTTTGTCTATTTTTAACTTGGAAATTGGTGATGCATTGTTTTCAGACCACATGCCAATTTTATTTGATTTTATTCCTGTTTCTAAAGCTGTTAAACCCTGTACTCCTGCTCGAAGCTGCCGTGTTTTTAACTCATCCACTGCTGCTCATTTTTCCACTGCCTTTAATCATTTAAATTCACAGCTCTCTGTGTCTCTCAGCACTGAGGAGCTTTCCCTATATTTTGATTCTTTATGCAACACTATTCTGAATGATGTGGCCCCAGTTAAAACCAGGCGTTCAAAGCCTAAATCTGATCCGTGGTTGAGTGACCATACCCCTGCCATTAGGCAGGTATGCAGGAAAAATGAACGCAAATGGAGAAAGGATGGTCTCCAAGTCTCATTTGATATGATGAGAGAGAGTTGGCGTCGCTATCAACAAGCTATAAAAACAGCCAGAGCCAAATATTTCTCTGACAGTATTGTTGCCAACTCTCACAATCACTGTGTTCTTTATGATACTGTACAATCAAAACTGTCCTCAATTCACATGAGCTGGTTCCTCTTGAAGCATCTAAAGAACTTTGTGATAAGTTTCTTCAATTTTTTTTGGACAAGGTTACGAACACGAGGGCTTGTATTTCTTTTCCTTCCCATGACCCTTCCATCCTGGTCCCCTGCCCTGCGTTTTTTGATCATCTGGAGCCTATTTCTCTCTCCTACCTAGAGAAACTGGTCACCAGCCTTGATGTTGTACCTCCTTGTTTTCTTAAAGGTTCAGTCTGCAGTTTCTGTAGAACATCAGCACTTAGAAAAAATTTCAACAAGCAAAGCATTCTGATCCCTCCCCCTCAGAGCCATATATGGCTCTGCCCCCTTGTGGTCTGTTAAAATTCAAATTCAAGCTCTGTTTTTATTGGCTGATTCAAATTCAAGCTCGGTTTTTATTGGCTGGTTACAAACTTTGTTTTTATTGGCTGGAAAATGGCGGGTCACTTTTTCTTTTTAGAAATGCTTATTTACCACCTGGAGAAGCAAGGGGACAATATTTTTTTTTTGTTTTTTTCAGAGATTACCTCTCTAACATCAATCTAGTGACAGAGTGAAGAAATATGTTAAAAATATATTGTTAGAAAAGTTACATATAGTAGCTTTAAGGAGGTATTTTCTACAGTTGGCTCCTTTGTCCTAAATGTAATCAATAACAGCTTGATGTTTAGCGTGGTACCAAGCAATTTTAGACATGCTGTGGTTCAGCCATTATTGAAAAAACCTGGCCTTGATCCTACCTCTTTGTCTAACTTTAGGCCAATTTCAAAGTTACCTTTTATTTCCAAAATATTGGAAAAAGTTGTTTACACCCAGCTGAAGGCCTTTTTGGATGAATTTAAAATTTTGGAGGTCTTCCAGTCTGGTTTCAAAACCTACCATAGCACTGAATCTGCTCTTTTAAGGGTTTTTAATGACATATTTTTATCACTGGATTCTGGAAACTGTGTTTTACTTGTGCTTTTAGATTTAACAGCTGCTTTTGACACAGTCGACCATGATATTCTTATCGCCAGATTGGAGCAATGGGTGGGCATCACTGGCTCAGCTCTGCAGTGGTTTAGGTCCTACCTTTCCAAGCGAAAGTTTCAGTGTGAAGATTGATAATTTTACCTCTGCTTCTGCTACCCTCCCCTGGGGTGTACCCCAGGGCTCCATCCTTGGTCCTCTTCTCTTTTCACTTTACCTTCTGCCACTCGGTTCTATTTTCAGAAAGCATAGTGTGCAGTTTCATTCATATGCGGATGACTGTCAAGTCTATTTCCCTGTAAAACAAAATGGTTCCACGCAGTCTCTTCTGGACTGTCTTGGTGACATTAGAGGGTGGATGGCACTTAATTTCCTCCATTTTAATGATAAAAAGACCGAGGTTATGTTCTTTAAATCTAGTGCTCCTAACAGTCCCACCACTTTTGATTTTTCCTCTTTGGCCCAATATGAAAAGTCGATTGTGACAAATCTAGGAGTGAAAATTGACCCCTGCCTAAAACTTGACTGTCATATCAACAGCATGGTTAAGTCCTCGTTCTTTCAACTCAGGCGCCTTTCAAAAATCAAGCCCCTCCTTTCTAGACACCACTTTTATTACTTCACGGCTGGATTATTGTAACTCTCTTCTGATCGGTGTTAACAAGGCCTCGCTCTCATGGTTGCAGCTGGTACAGAATGCTGCTGCACGATTTTTGACTGGTACAGGCAGACGTGAGCACATCACTCCGGTTTTAATGTCCCTTCATTAGCTTCCTGTCCAGTTTAGAATCCATTTTAAAGTTTTATTGTTTGTTTTTAAGTCTTTGAACGGTTTTAGTCCCTCTCATTTGTCTGAACTGCTTCACCTTTACATGCCATCACGTGCTCTTAGATCCTCTGACCAGATGCTTTTAGCAGTCCCAAAAACCTTTTATAAAACCAGAGGAGACAGAGCCTTTTCAGCTCTGGCTCCTAAATTGTGGAACGAGCTGCCACTGAAGGTCAGGCAGGTCCCATCAATCTCTGTTTTTAAAACTCGTTTAAAAACACGTATTTTTTCATTGGCTTTTAAACCAGAGTGAGTTCACATCTCTGTTTTAATTTGTATTCTTTTACTTGTGATGTTCTGATATTTATATGATTGTTTTTATTGTTTTGTGCTTGTTTTTGTTCTTGTACAGCACTTCGGACGGCTGATGCTGTATTTTTAAGTGCTTTAGAAATAAACTGGTATGGTATGGTATGGTAAATAAGTTTTAACATATTGGTCAAAAATCCAATACCATACATCCCTGTCCTGAATGATTTTTCTCTTGGGACTATAAATGGTTTGAAAACGGCCTGATCACCCTCGACCAAACAACGGGCAACAACAAGTGCTTCTCAGATTATTGCTGATGTTGCTCCTTGACATTGTGTTAAGTTCTTGAAACACAAACAGACACATATTTATCTTTTATAGAGAGGCTCACATCAGTTCCTCATTGGATCAGTGGTACCTTGCTTTGTGATTTTTCTAAAGTTGTTGAACATCCAGCAGATCAGACTAAAGATTTTAATAAATACAGGTAGTCCCCGACTTACGAGCGCCCTGACCTACGAGCGTCCGACTTTACGAGATTATCATAATTAATAAAAATATGAAATTAAAAAAATAATATTTTTTTTGTTTTTTTTGTTTAAATGTTCTTAATTTCATGTGTACAGCACTTTATTGCAGCTGTGAATGTTTTAAATGGCTTTATAAATACGTAAAGTATCATTATTATTATTATTTTTAAATATTTCATGCTTTTTTGAACAACTTCCTGCGGGAACGAGGAACCGGAAATACCGCCTCCGCCATTTTACATTCATTAGTTCCAGAGTCTCGGCACTCGGCAGCCGGCTTTTGGAGGACTGTTTCTCCCATAAGAGGATGCCTCATACGGATAAATTAACTGGAAACACTCCCTGAACTCTGTGAATGTCTCAGGACTGGAGCAGCAGCCGCGATTGCTCCGCCGATCGCTCCCACAGCGCCGCGCGAGACCAGCAGCTCATGGTATGAGCTAAGGCTAACATGCTAAACCGGACCCCAGCACCAGAGCTGCAGCAGACAGCCGGCTTTGTGCGATCAGAGGTTCCTGGAGCTCGCCTCGATGTCGGACTGGAAGCAGAAGATATCGGGGGACACCCAGCTAACTTGGAATAACAAAGCCGACAGCCTTTTTGAAGCTGCAGCTAAACTGGACTGCCCGTAACTGCGCAGCGGACTCGGTGGGGCTACATGCTAACAGGTGCTGCTAATGGCGGCGCTGGCAGACGGCTTTTGGTAAGTTATTAAAACTTATTAAAACTTTTTTCTGGCTCCAAATGTATGAAGATAGCATACTAACAGTCCTTCCTGTAAAGGGTTTGGACTGCATGGTGCTACAGGAAGCCTGGGAGCTCGGACGTAACACAGCGGAGGGAGGTAAGCCCGAGATACACTGAAGCAGACTCCGTATACGCGCGTATACGCGCGTATACGGAGCGGTTGCTACAGCTCGGCTTTCGTTCTCTCGTAGTTTCTCGTGTTTTCGCACCAAATTCTAACGTCATTTCCTCCGTATCGTCACTTCCGATTGTCACTTCCGCTAGTTCTTCGCTCCAAATTCGAACGTCATTTCCTCCGTATCGTCACTTCCGCTAGTTTTTCTGCGCGAAAAAAAAAAATGGCGTCAATAAGAAGAAGAGAGGAAGAGATTGTTTGCCTGTTATTGTTATTAAAAAAACGTAAAAGAAGAAGAAGGTGGTACGTGAGGCCATTAAACGAGACCAGGGATGAAGAAGGAGAATTTAATACTTTGGTTATGGACATGCAAAGGATGGACAGCGAGAAGCATTTCCAGTATTTTAGAATGAATTACAGCAAGTTCGATGAGCTAGTTGGGCGGTTAGCACCATTTCTCCTCCATCAGGGCAGCCACCGCTCTCCTGTCCTCGCTGCACAAAGAGTGGCAGTCACGCTGCGCATCTTGGCGACTGGTTGCTCTGAACAGAGTGTCGCTGCCAGCTACCGCCTGGGCACATCAACTGTGTCCAGAATAATGTCCGAGGTGAGTCGTGGAGTAAATAAAATGAAGCTGTGAACTGTATACAGTAGATGTGTATTGTTGAAGTCAGCTGCGGATGAACTACAGTAGTTGTTTATGTAGATATAAATGTATATAAATATTCATTATATACAGTATATACATATATGTATGTAATACATTAAAAAATATATATATGTAAATGTGTGTATTAATACATATATACTGAATATGTGTGTTTATCTAAGAATATATATATATATATGTTTATGAAAAAAAATATGTAGAATATATATTTATACTATACTAAATAATACTTCATAATATACTTATATTTCTACTTCAGGTATGTAAAGCCATTTGGACAGCTCTTCAGCCGGACTTCGTAGCCTTCCCCTCTGGCCATGAGTGGACAGCGATTGCACGTGATTTCTGGCAAATCTGGGATTTTCCTAACCTTTTAGGTTGGTTCGTTTGTCTTTATGTTAGCAGTTTGTGTACTTTTGTTGATTAATGTCCATATTAGAACTATAAATACCTCAAAACAATGACAATATTGTTTGTTATCAGGAGCTGTGGATGGTAAACATGTCAGGATTCGTTGCCCTCCATCATCTGGGAGTGACTACTTTAATTACAAAGGGACCCACTCTCTCGTCCTCCTGGCTGTGTGTGATGCACATTACCGCTTCACGATGGTGGATGTGGGAGCATATGGACGTCAGAGTGATGGCGGCGTCTTCCAGGAGAGTGTGTTTGGGCAACAGCTGATGAACAGTACCCTGGCTCTTCCACCACCTGCTGTACTACCTGGGACCACTGTGGAGAGTCCGCATGTGTTTGTGGGGGATGCAGCGTTTCCACTCCATCAAAATCTTATGCGTCCATATCCTGGTAAGATTATTAATCAATGATGCAGTTGTTTTGGTGGGATACAGCTGTATTCACCTTTTGGGAACGAGTAATATTACTACTTCTATTATAATTGCTGTTATGACTAGAAATCTATTGTGAAACGTGCTCTGCGACAACTTCCTTTTGAACAGGTGAAAAATAAATAAACCAAATTGCATTTATTAATAATTTTGATATTCTTTCATGCACAGGCTCAAATCTGGAGGAAGCGCAGCAGGTGTACAACTACCGCCACTGCAGGGCTCGGAGAACAATCGAGAACGCTTTTGGCATCTTGTCATCCAGATGGAGGGTGTTCGGCCGAGCCATGGAATATAACCCAGCCAAAACTGTCCATGTGGTGAAAGCATGTGTTGCTTTACACAACTGGCTTGCCTACAATGACGATTCCAGGCAGTACATACCCACAAACTACGTGGACACTGACACATCGACAGGAGACATTGTTCCAGGTAATCATGCACAAAGTCACACACCGGAACATTTATTCCGTAGCTCATCTAAAGAGTAGAATACAACCCACCCACTCTAATGATTTCTTTACTTGTTTCTCATCCGTATAGGAGAATGGAGGCAGGTTGCAGCAAACGATCTGGATTCATTCATTCATTCAACCTTTATTTAGTCAGGTAAATCTTTTGAACCTCATGGGCTCATTTACGAAAGCGACCTGCTAAAACTAAAGAACAATGAACAGCAGTGATAGAATTTCATTAAACAATAAACAAACAAACAATAAACAATAGAAAACAAAAAGAGAGAAAAAAACAAAAATATATATATTTTTTTTTTTTTTTAACAAAGTATCAAAAAACTAGCAAAACATTATAAGGTAGACGTATAAAATCAAAGACAGGAACAAATCTGCATTGGTTTTTGCCAGGATTCCAACAGATTCTGAAAACCATTTAGAGAAGTCAAGGTCGAGAGCTTCAGATCTTTTTGTAAGATATTCCATGAAGCAGGAGCGGAGTAGGAGAAGGCCCTTTTTCCAAGTTCAGTCCTCACTGACGGAACACTGCAGGTAATCATGTCCTGAGAGCGCACGCTGTAGCTGCACTCACGCAAAGACATGTAGGAGGAGATGTATGAGGGCAGCAGACCAAGAAGTGATTTACTCCATTATACTCCATTATACTCCATTAAGAAGAACTGCCGCTACTAGGAGTGCTGGAAGAACTGCCTATGCAGTGAGGAACAACCTGCGTGACTTCTTCTCATCACCAGATGGTTCAGTGCCCTGGCAACAGGCCACAATAACAAGAGGAAGGTTGAATGTGTGATTGCCTATCAATAAATTGATAACAACACTCATCTGTTCGTCATTTTATTTGAAGAACAATGAGCTTTTGTATCAAAGTAAATAACTTTTAGATGTAAAAAAAAAGATACATATGGGGAAGTTTTTTTTATCTACAGCTTAATTGCAGTAATACAGTCCTGAGTTTTTTGCATAGTTGTATAACAGTGAAACTAGTATATCTATGAAAATAAGGTGAAAGCACTGGCATTGACATTTTAACAGTCTTTAATAACACTTTAAACAAAACTTCTAAAAAACAACAGTTCTATAAAATCAACATCTTTGAAATACAACTCCTGTAAATTGAACACTTGTAAAAAAACTACACTCCTACAAAATGAACATTTAAAAAAAAAACAATTCTATAAAATTAACATTTACTACTGTAAAATGAACACTTGTAAACAAACTACACTAATACAAAATGCACTCTTCTACAAAATGGACCATGTCTAAAAAAACAAATCTACAAAATGAACACTTCTAAAAAACAACAACTTCTAAATAATAACTTCTAATAAAACATTACAGTGGCTGCAGATGCAGGTTGTACGGCGGCTCTAATAAAAAATTACAGTGGCTGCAGATGCAGGGTGTACGTCGGCTCATTTGTTAATTGTTGCTCGTTTGTCAATGGTTGCTGATTTACATATCGCTGCTTAAAGTTAAAAATCAATTGGTGAATGTTTAATCGAAGTTCGTCTCTGTCTGCTTCTGGAATGGTTCTCATCATGTCAGCAATTACCACGCCGAAATGTGTCTCTGCGTCTTCGACTTGCTTTTCCCGATCGATTGCTTGGAGGCGGTTCGCCAATGCAGCGGTCTCTGTGTCCAACGTAGCAGCCCATCCCCTCTTCCTTCCCTGCTTCGCTGGTGGTGTGCTGGTGTGAGGTGCAGCGGACCGTCTTGGGGCAGGTGAATGACTGGGGGCAGGTGACTGTCTGGGGGCAGGTGACTGTCTGGGGGCAGGTGACTGTCTGGGGGCAGGTGACTGGGGCAGGTGACTGCCATGGGGCAGCTGACTGTCTTGGGGCAGGTGGTTCATCAGGAAAGTCAGGGGCAGGTGGTGCAGTAAACTCACTGGAGCATGCAGGTTCAGTTGGAGCCAGTGCATTATTGCTGGAGGAACTTGAAGTGGAGGGGAGTTCAGAGGAAAAATGTGATGAGCTGTTTTGGTTTGAGCTGTTGTTCATGGTGCTGACAGGAGAAGGAACGTCACAGGCTGGAGAAGGAACACCACTGGAGCCATAGCTGATGTCCTATCAAGTACACAATGCAGAGCGATTGAATGTTGATGAAAAAAACCTTTAATACAAATTATTTAAGAAGTGTACGATTAATAATTCAAAAAAATTTTTTTTAATGAAGTGTGACGATTTTTGGATAATTAATTACATTATTAATTAGCTTATAAATAGAAAATACTTACTGCAGGCACATTGGTCTCTGTGTCTTTGGTTTTGATGAAACTGTTCAGCCAGGACAGTATCTTTAAGATCGGTGGGTCACCTGGACCGGCCCCATCGCCACTTCTGCCCTGACTTTTTTTCTTTGCCCGCACAAATCTGTCCCTCATGTATTTCCACCTGGCTTTGCAAAAGTCGACGTCCCTTCCCACGGTCTCAGCCACTTCGTTCCATGCATTCCGGGTCATTTGTACATCTTTGTACTCTCGTAAGGAGGTATCATACAAATTCCTGTGTCTCCTCACCTCTTCACAGACCATCTCATCCATTTTACTTCATGCGGGAACTGGAGTGTGTCTCACCAACAACAGTCCGATGTGAACACATTTCCGGCCACAACGTTCTGTACCGTTTATTGGAGACACCGCGCATCGCGTATGCGCGCATCGCGTAGTAAAAAAAAAGCTTTGCGCGTACTTGCCCTGAGGGGCTACGCGGGGCTACGCTGCGTACGGGGCGTACGTACGCTGCGTATTGGCGTATCGTGAGGACGCTCGAGTGTATCTCGCCCTGTAAACAGCTCAGCTCAAAGTAAGAAATTAATTTTTTATATTTTTTATTCATATTTTAAAGTATTTTAAAGTGTTAGGATAGTTGAAATGCTTGGTAACTGTTCATTACCGCACATGTACGTGCTCGTGCGGTATATAAAAAAAAAAAAAAAAGGTAGTCCCGAATTACGAATTTTCGGTTTACGAGCAACTCATAAGTACGGAACTCGCTCGTAAGTCGGGGGCTACCTGTATAAGAAAGGCACTAAACTAGTCTTCTTGTCCTTTTTATTATTAAAACTGGATGAATGTGGGTTTTCACTCACTGCTCCTGCCTTTTGGTTTAGTTTTGGTAAAATAATAAAACTAAAATATCTTGAATTTTATTGTTTATCTGTGGCTGAAGACTAAATGATTGATTTTCTTCATGCTTCAACACAGAAAACTTAAAAAATGAATGATGCAGTTATTTTCATGAGAACATTTTCTTTGGTACTTCAGACACCAACTACAGACAATGTTACTTTACCAGAATAAATGTTTATTTTAAAGGCTAAACTTAGATTTATTGCGTAGGGCTGGACAATAATTAGATAACGATATATATCACGATATACTTTTATTCAATAACGGTGATATGAGTTTTAAGCACATTTCGTTCTGTTCGGGTTGAAGTGGCCGCTTCAGTTTCAACCCGGACAGAAAAAGCTGCGACACAACTATGTAAGTGTGTGGTGACATACACCACAGCTCGAAGGATAATCTCCTACACGTGTTAAGTTTTCACTTCAAAATGAGTTCCCATGACCGTCAGAATGTGACTGAACAAACTTTCACAAGTAAAGAGAAAGCAGATTACATCACTGATAAAAGAAGAAAGACTAATTTGCCGGTGTGGAAGTGATTCGGTTATCCAAGATCTGATAAACTGCAGGTTTCAATGTGCTGCAAAATGTGCCGGAGAGTCGTTCTGATTAGCAGTGGGAACTAGGGCTGGGCCATATCATATCGTTCCCGGTATTACCTGTAAAAAAAGCTTGCCCGGGCAAAAAAAGTTATATCATGATTTCATGACGTAATACGTCAGGGCGACCCGCCCCCTTAACACCCGAGCGCTTCAAACAACTGTGCACCTCTCCTCCACCAGTCTGTACTGGTGTAACGCTAATTAGTTACTGCTAAAATGCTAAAAACAAACAACGCGAGCGCGTCTCAGCTGTCTCTCCCCCTGCTCTGCAGGTAGAGACAGTTCAAACGTCCCCCCTCCCTCTCCCCGCTCTGAGCAGCCGCGGTGCTGCGTGTCCCCGCTAAACTGTCGTTACAAACACGCGTGGCTCCACAGTCGGTCCACGATCAGACATAGATCAGTTTTTTTTTAAATGAATCAGAGGAATGACATGTTCCTGCAGGAACAGATGAAGCTGAAACACGAACAAGTTTCAGGGTCAACTGGACGCCTTGTCACAACTTGTAGAAGTTACAGCTCATTTAAAGGCAACATATAATTTGTTGTGTTTCATTTATGCTCAAAAAACCTTCAACTTCATTTTATTTAGTTGTTTTAGGAAACTACACCTGCACTTTAGTTTTTGTGGTGGATTTTGTTGATCTATATTTTGTGCAGACTTTTTCAATCTAAATAACAGATCATTATTAAACTTGGAGACTGAATACTTTACTAAATAAAGTAATTTCAGTAAAATTACCCCTTGTTGTTTTTTGAAAATTTTATATAATACTGCAAAGCAACATGTTAAGTTAATTTTGTAAAATAATAATAATTTTTTTTTGTTATATCACAAAATTTATCGTTATCGTGATAATGCTCTGAAATATCACGATATAATTTTTGAGCCATATCGCCCACCCCTAGTGGGAACACATCAAACTTGTTTCATCTGAAGAGTTTTCACTCGATACAATATGCTGAGAGAGAGAAGATGAAGCACAATAAAAGTTTGAGCCAACGTGTCCCTGAAACAACACCTCCAGCTGTATTAAAAGAGAAACACATGCATGTTAGGTTATGTTGTTGTTTAAAGTTAAAACTACTGTATTTATATTGACAAAGTTGAGTTTTATGTTTATTTAATAGATTTCAAATTTATTTGAAGGCCAAATACAAATAAAAGCTGAACATTAATTTATTTGTACAGTTTGTAGAGTTTTTCTGAAGCTTTTATATTGTTTACAACAATATTTGAATTATATCGTTATCGACTGAAATTTAGAAATATATCGTGATAAAAGTTTTGGTCGTTTAGTCCAGCCCTATATTGTCATAATGAAGTCGTGGTGTTCACTCACCCTTTGTAGTACTGCTGTTTTGGGAGTAGGCCCGTCTTGATGAGCTGATGCAGCAGCTGACCCATGTGCTCCCTGACGATGGTGCTGCGCTCCAGCGTCGACTCCAGCCCGTTTCGTACGAACACAAACAGCAGCTCGGTGCTGTTCAGCTCACACACACACTGCAGAGCCTCCTGTCGGACAGAGACACGGAGAGGTCAGAAGATATCTAAAACCTCTGGGTTAGTGCAAGAAGGAAAAACTTAGTTATAAAGAGCTGGGAAACAATGTTCCCTCTAATTTTTCATGTGTCTGGGCATACACACAAGCTCTCTGAGCACACTGAGGACCACTATGAGCAACATCAGGAGTGCGCACTATGGCCACACACCTGTTATAAACCTGGGATCATAGAAAGTTACATGGCTTATTAAAATAATCAGATTACAGCAGCAACTTCCATGAGTTTGCTTTTAATATAAGTGATTTTGCTGCTCCCAGCTGAATGCATGCAGCTCAAAAACCAGTTTTATTTAACTACAGACTTTATTATTTTATTTGAATTAGACGTTTTAACCCTTTAACTTTATTTATTCATGTTCCTCAGAGGGAAAATCAACCTTCTTAATTAAACTGTCAGCCTCAAATAAATATACAGTATCTAATTTAAAGGATTTTTATTTTAATGCTTGTAGTGTTTTTGTTTAAAATCTCCACATTATTATTATTTTATTGACTAAACATTTATTTTACTGTAAGTTTTTTAAAAGTGTATTTTACTCCATTGGTCCCTGGGTCAACATCTGCAGAGCTCAGAAACTGATGCTTGGTTCTGGACCTGCCCCTCTGCACACCTGGCCTCGTTCTGCTCTTCCTCTTCTAACGATCTTCCTCTTCATCACCCCCGCTATCACTGACTATTGTGCACTGACCTCTGTTCAACTTCTGCGTCTTCTTCTTATTTTTCCTGCAGATTTGGTGCTTGACAAATAACTTGGAGCCTCTTTCAGAAAGGAGGAGGATTGTTTATGTGTTCAGCGGTGTGTGTGCGTGTGTGTGCGAGTGTGCAGCTTCTCGCTGTAACGCGCTTGATATTTGACTTTATTCAGATAAAAGACGTGGTGTGGATTATTGATCATAACTCTGATTTTACTTGACCTAACAACGAGATTTAAAATCTGTAGTTTTAACACTAATTGACCCACGTACCTGTCCCGGTGTGACAAACTCCGTGACTTCTGCATGATCTGACTGTGAAGCTGCATACACACATGCTTGCTGTTCTAAGACCCGCCTTCCTGAAGATTCCCCCAGAGGAGCTGCTCCAAGTGGCTGGGGAGAGGGAAGTCTGGGCCTCCCTACTTAGGCTGCTACCCCCGCGACCCGACCCCGGATAAGCGGACGACAATGGATGGATGGAGTTCCTTGAGCATGTTGTGAAACAGTTCATAGGCTGTTTATTAGAAGGAGCACTGGAACAAACCTTCATGTCATTGATGTGGAGGTACTCTTCAATGATAGCTGTAGACTTCTTGTCCACCTCTTCCTCAGTCAGAGCAGGTTTAGTGGGGGTCTGAGTTGCGGGGGCGGCAGCTGGCTCCTGGTCCACTGTACACAAAGATCAAACATGTGCATGTGCCTCTAAAAAGCACAAGAACTGTACCTGTACACAGTTTTCCTGCAGTGAGAGGTGATGGAAGTTTGACAGCCTACCTTTCTCTTTGCTCCTGGCTCGGTCTTTGCTGCCTCCATCTTGCTTGTCTGTCGTGCTCGCCACACGGCCGACGGAACCGGAGGACCCGCTCTGGTCTCGTTCTCGGCTCGGCTCCTCCTTCTCCCGGCTGAAGCTGCGCTTGGTGAGCTGCAGTCGGTGTCGGTCGTCTCGTCTCTCGTCCCGTCGGTCAAAGCGGTCAGCGCCTCGATCAGAGCGTTCAAAGTGGTCACTGCGCTCTCGACTCGAGCTGTTTCTGTTGGCGAACATGGAGAGTGTGCCGTCATGCTGAAAGTCTCACACAGTTTGTTGAAGTAGACAGTGGGAACTACCGCTCACCTCTGAGGGACTCTTCTGTCAGAGTCTAGTGAAGATCCAGAAGATGACGGCTGCTGTAAGGCGGAGAACCTGTTCAGAGTGGCTGTACGGCTTCCTGACTCTGAGCATGGATAAGAAGTGAACATCAAAAAATTAAGTTCTAGACCTTGCTTAACTAGACCTTTAATTTGTATCTAAAAGTTCATTAAGACGTACCAGAATCCATAGGTTTGGCACTGCCGACACCACTGCTGCCACCACTGCTGCCCTTACCCCAGCTCCCCCATGTGCCTTTACCTCCGGGGGCGAGCAATTGATTGTTGAAGTCAAGAACAGGCGTCTAAAAAAAAAACCAAGATCTGTTTTAAAAACTGACTAAAGACGACAGACGTGTTAATCCTGCTGCATACTGACACTGATACCAACTTTATTACCTTGGTGATTTTACTAAGGCGAGAGGCGTCAATGGGCCGGTTTTTGGAGATGGGTACTGTATTCCAGCCCTCATCTTGTGGAGGAGCTCCCCGACCAGGGGTGTGAGGACCACCCCGACCTCCAGGACCGCCGCCCATTCGACCTCCTGGGCCTCCACTGGATTCCTTCTTTGAGATGAGGGCTTGCTGCACCTTCATCTGCTCTCTATGTTCCTCCAGCTCGGCATCTTTGTGGATCTGGTCAATGGTCTTTGGGCCCTGGTCTCCTCGCCGGGGGACCCAGTTATTCTAGGAGCGAGTAGTTGAAAGAGAAGTAGAACGGTAAGGTGACGCGTCTTTACAGAATGAAACAAATCTAACACAGTAAACTCCTTTTGTGGCATTACAGTTGTTGTTTTTAAAGACGTAGCAGATCATCTCACAGAAGCTAAAATAACGTGCCAAAAGAAATCCAGCGTCAGGTCCTCTGGCAGGTTTCTTTTGGGTGATTAAATATAGGACCTGACTTAACTTTATTGGATTTTTCTGACTGAATTATTGAGCAGGAATCAGGATATGCCAAAAGAAAGTAACTGCATTATATTAAACAAGTTGTCTCCACTTAGAGCACAGAGCAATCATGTGTTTAGGAGACACTCTGCATTAAAGAGCAATGTTTCTCTCAAAGCCCATTACTGCAACCAACACAAGCCAGGGCTAAAAGACCAGCCAAGGTATTTCCTTGGCTTCTTCTTCTTCTTCTTTCGGCTTTTACCTTTTCAGGGGTCGCCACAGCGAGTCATCCTCCTCCACCTCACTCTGTCCTCTGCATCCTCTGTCCTCACTCCAACTACCTTCATGTCCTCTCTAACTGCATCCATATATCTCCTCTTTGGCCTTCCTCTGTGTCTTTTTCCTGGCAGCTGCATTTCTAACATCCTTCTACCAATATACCCACTGTCCCTCCTCTGGACATGTCCAAACCATCTCAGTCTGGCCTCCCTAACTTTATCTCCCAGTTGTTCAACATGTGCTGTACCTCTGATGATCTCATTCCTGATCTTATCCATCCTTGTCACTCCTAAGGAGAACCTCAGCATCTTCATTTCTGCCACTTCCAGTTCTTTCTCCTGTCTTTTTGTCAATGACACTGTCTCCAGACCATACAACATAGCTGGTCTCACCACTGTCTTGTAAACTTTTCCTTTGACCTTTGCTGACACCTTTTTGTCACAAATCACTCCTGAAACTTTTCTCCATCCGCTCCATCCTGCCTGGACTCTCTTTTTCACCTCTTTACCACATTCCCCATTTTCCTGGACAGTGGACCCCAAGTACTTGAAGTCCTGCACCTTTGTGACCTCTGCTCCTTGTAGCCTCACTGTTCCACTGGCCTCCCTCTCATTCACACACATGTACTCTGTCTTACTACGGCTGACTTTCATTCCTCTTCTTTCAAGTGCATACCTCCACCTCTCCAAGTTCTCTTCCACTTGTTCCCTGTTCTCACCACATATCACAATGTCATCTGCAAACATCATAGTCCATGGGGATTCCTGCCTGACCTCATCTGTTAGTCGGTCCATCACCAGAGCAAACAAGAAGGGGCTCAGAGCCGATCCTTGATGCAATCCCACCTCCACCTTGAAGGTATCTGTCACACCCACAGCACATCTCACCACTGTCCTGCTGTCCTCATACATGTCCTGTACCAGTCTAACATACTTTTCTGCCACTCCAGATTTCCTCATGCAATACCACACCTCCTCTCTTGGCACCCTGTCATATGCTTTTTCTAAATCCACAAACACACAATGGAGTTCTTTCTGACCCTCTCTGTACTTCTCTATCAACATCCTCAAAGCAAAGATGGCATCTGTGGTGCTCTTTCTTGGCATGAAACCATACTGCTGCTCACAGATAGTCATCTCTTGTCTAAGTCTTGCTTCCACAACTCTCTCCCAGATCTTCATTGTGTGGCTCATCAACTTAATCCCCCTGTAGTTGCTATTTCCTTGGCTGTTATATTTTATTGCACCAGACACTCACAAATACAAAGTGGAAAATGTTAAATGCTCATATTTCCTTTTAGAAATACGAATACCTTCCTGAAAAACTCCTGGTGTGAATTTAATCCCAGCAGAGAACAGATAGGTTTAAGCCATAATTCTGTCTGTGTATGAAGATTACACTTCTGGTAAACTCTTCTGCTGCTCTCAGTCCTGATGTGTGGCACTTTCATTTCTCTGTAGCAACACCTACTGTCCAGGAGGACAGCAGGAAGTGTGGTGTATTTCAGTGCAAAAACCACCACCGCAACTTACTGATGAAATGACAGAAATGTATTTAATGATTAAACTCTGATCAGTTTCATCTACCATATTCATAACCCGCCTGCTACCCTTCGGTCAAAATGACTCACAAGGCATTGGTCTGAAAAATGAGGTCTTGTGGGACACTTTGACCCAAGGGCAGCAGCATGGTTAAAACCACCACATTTATTATTCTCACAATCAACAGTGCAGTTGCTGTAGGAGGGTGGAGAAGAAGGAAGCAACACTAAAATAACCCAGAAGGTTAATGGTGGGCTGTCTTACAGTTGCAGAGGATGCAACGAGACAAACAGAAGAGAAGCAGAGCTGACAACAAACCAGTGACCTGTTGGCAACATCATCTGTGTCCTTCTACCTGATCTACAAACACACCTGTAGGTCCCCAACCCAGACCTCTGTGACCTAGTGTCATACTGTGTGACCTAGTGTCATACTGTGTGACCTAGTGTCATACTGTGTGACCTAGTGTCATACTGTGTGACCTAGTGTCATACTGTGTGACCTAGTGTCATACTGTGTGACCTAGTGTCATACTGTGTGACCTAGTGTCATACTGTGTGACCTAGTGTCATACTGTGTGACCTAGTGTCATACTGTGTGACCTAGTGTCATACTGTGTGACCTAGTGTCATACTGTGTGACCTAGTGTCATACTGTGTGACCTAGTGTCATACTGTGTGCCTAGTGTCAGCCGTTTACGCATTGGCCAGCCCTCCCCGGCTCTCCCAGCTTCTAACCCGGGTTCGGCGTCTTCGCATTTACCTTTTCCGCCCGGGATCCACCCTTGTTCTGGAACCATCTTCACCGTGGTTCTATCGGGCCGAGCCCCGTACGGACCCAGTTTCACGTCATGTACTGCTCTCATTTGATTCGTTGTTTGCAGCAGGGGCGGGACTCATTCAAACAACCTCAGCGCGAGGGTTGAATTTCATTCAAATTTAACTACAGAAACGAGAAACCCCTAAAACAATTGTTAGCTGAATTAGTTTTTCTGAGTTAAATTTTTGTTAATAACTGATCACAAATCAGCTTATGTTACAACGTAAATAACACGAAGCGCACACCCATTTCCGCCTTTCAGCGCGACCTGAATGTCATTAAACAATAACTAATATTGTCTAACTGTTGCGCGCAGCCAGGGTTTTAAAATATAACGAATAATCTCTAACTTTTACGTGCAGCTAAAATGTTAAGAGGAGTGATTCCTTTTTTTATTTATTGGAGTAAATAAAAAGGAGTTTGTTAACCAAACAAACTCCTTTTTATTTAAAAGAAAATGTGAATAAAGAAAAAAAAGTAAAATAACTTTGTCCCAGGCGGGAAGCGAACCCGCTTCGCCGGGTCAAAACGACAATGCATTAACTCTTTGAGCTATACCAG
This sequence comes from Garcialebias charrua, assembly GCA_038048925.1. Taxonomy (NCBI): domain Eukaryota; kingdom Metazoa; phylum Chordata; class Actinopteri; order Cyprinodontiformes; family Rivulidae; genus Garcialebias; species Garcialebias charrua. Next base: position 24,672 of record JBBPBX010000024.1, on the reverse strand, counting down.
CGGACTGGATTTTCAGGTGTCCACCTTACCCATATAGGAATCACTCCTCTTAACATTTTAGCTGCACGTAGAAGTTAGAGATTATTCGTTATATTTTAAAACCCTGGCTGCGCGCAACAGTTAGACAATATTAGTTATTGTTTAATGACATTCAGGTCGCGCTGAAAGGCGGAAATGGGTGTGCGCTTCGTGTTATTTACGTTGTAACATAAGCTGATTTGTGATCAGTTATTAACAAAAATTTAACTCAGAAACACTAATATATATATATCCAGCTAACAATTTTTTTTTTGCCGAGTCTCCTCTCTTAAAACACGAACACTCCACCCACGTGAAGAGAGCACCCCACCCACTTCCAGAGAACTGCCCACCCACTTCAAGGCGGCTCTGCGGCAAATGCGTAATGAACGCGGGTGGCCCAGAGCCACCCAGGGGAGCCCCGGGCCATTGAGGGCTGGCCAATGCGAAAACGGCTTGTGTGACCTAGTGTCATACTGTGTGACCTAGTGTCATACTGTGTGACCTAGTGTCATACTGTGTGACCTAGTGTCATACTGTGTGACCTAGTGTCATACTGTGTGACCTAGTGTCATACTGTGTGGCCTAGTGTCATACTGTGTGACCTAGTGTCATACTGTGTGACCTAGTGTCATACTGTGTGACCTAGTGTCATACTGTGTGACCTAGTGTCATACTGTGTGGCCTAGTGTCCTGCATGTTTGTAGATGCTTTCCTGCTTCAACACACCTGACTGAATCAAATGAGTCATTGTCCGGTGTCTGCCAAACCTAAAGCATTTCTGAGCAGGTGATTCACATATTTCAATCAGGTGTGTTGAAGCAAAGAAGCATCTACATCATGCAGGACAGTGAGCCACAAGGACCAGGGCTGGTGACCTCTGCAAGGTTTGCAGCCTGTTGCTTCCTGTGTGGACCTGAAAAGGTCAACGTAAAAATAACACACAAAAAATAACTTTAAATGATCCCAGTACCATCTATTTTAAACCTGAAATACTCCAGTCACATTAATGGATTGGGTCATTCTGACTTCTGATTGGCTGTTCAGAGAAATCTGACAGACTGTGGTGTCCTACAGACAAAGACTTATTGAATTTACTGTTCGTTCTCACACAAATGGTAAATACAGCAGGTGTACTGTGGTTTTCTGCCAATTTCACATCCACTGTCAGAATGAAGTTTAAAAACAATATTAATCACGAACAATGACTAAATGTTGTTGCTCTAATTAACAAAAAAATAAACTGTTATGTTTGAAAAAGTTATATACAGCAAATTTGGTGCATGACAATGAAACTGAACAAATATATTTAAGTCTGTGCCAACAGTATGGACGTAATTTTATGTCCAGAAGAACCATTTTTGTTCAAGCTCAGATTGTTCACTGCCAGAAGCCATTATAACAAGATAAAAACTGCTCCTCACCTCACTGTCAGTGGTCAGAGTTACACACAGAGTTAAAGCACTACAAGTACTGAATGCTAAACCACAAAAGGCATAAATTAGTTATTTAAGAGTAGACAAAACATGCTAAAGCAAAACTCACAAAAAAGTCAGAACTGCTCCCCACATTCTCCCATTCGAGCCACTTAGGAGACTCACACAGCAAAGTGGCATTCATCTTTTTATTCTCGCATAAAGTAAGTAAAAGTGTGGTGTGGTGCACAAGTAAACATTTGATTATCATGTCTATATAGGGTGTGTAGATCTCAGAAAAACAAAAAAACTCTCAGTTGATCCTCAAGCGATGGTCTAGAGACATCATAGTGGAGTTGCTGTTTAAATACTTAAGACTGCAGCTCTAATTTTAGACAGCAGGCGTCGCTGCCGAGGGGAAAAAAAAAACTGAAACAGGAAGAATAGTGCCAAGTGACTTTTCCTACATGTTACAAAAACTTAACTGCAGTTTTACTCTGCTTTCACGTCAACATTTGTGATAACATCTTCTTGAGTTTTGTTCAGTCATACAGGCCTAAACTGCAACTTCTGGTTTGCTCTTCTTTAATTTTTAATGACACCACTCAAGCAGCGTGCGACAACTTACAATAAGACATCATCAACAAACTACTTGTTCGGGCAACGACCTTGCTGAACGTTTGACCTCGATTTGTGACCGTGACCTTAGACTTGGGGTGATTATGTACCGTATATGTGTAGTGCCTAGGAATGTGCGATATGGCATAAAATTCACATCACGATATGCATTGTGAAGGGTGGCGATAAAGATATATATCACAATATGTTTTTGGTATAAAACTTCCAATAGGAATGAAAAAAAAAAACATAGGGTGTCCTTTTGCCATAATTTATTTTGAAAATTGCTATACCACAAAATAATCTCAATTACAAAAATTCCACTATTAGGTCCAGAGAGTTTTAAAATAAAAAACAAATCAAGTATTAGGCTTCTTTCTTGTAGTGAAAAACAGTGCAAAATATATCAAGTGTAGTTTTAGCCATATGTTTTAAACAAACTAATATGTTGTTAACTCTAAACAGTTTCCAGTATTCTCACTTATGAAATGAACAACAGAGCAGCCTTTTACACTGAAACAACCCTCTAGTGGGCGTCTCCTTCTGCTTTAAAGAGAGCTGACACAAAATGGCGACCAGTTTTATCTGTGGCTTTGAGCAGAGGGCCTTGCAGTAAAATCACACAACACACAGCTTTGTTTTCACAGGTCAGAGATAGGGGTGGGCGATATGGCTCAAAAATTATATCGTGATATTTCAGAGCGATATCACGATAACGATAAATTTCGTGATATAACCCAAAAAAAAGAAATCAAATTTATTTATTTGACAAAATTAATTTAACATGTTACTTTGCAGTATTATACATTTTTTAAAAACAACAAGGGTTAATTTGACTGAAATTACTTTATTTAGTAAAGTATTCAGTCAGTATAAAAATAAAAAATAAAAAAGATCTGTTATTTAGATTGAAAAAGTCTGCACAAAATATAATGGACTATCTTTAGGCTTTTAATACCTAGTAGTTCTTTGACATTCTTGTTAGGTCTAAATTGTTTTTAATTTTTAACTGGCTGTTTTTTATTGTTATTTTTTATTGTTTGTTTTATTTCTGTATTGTTCAGCACTTTGTGCACCTTCTGGCTGCTGAAAAGGGCTCTATAAATAAAGATTGATTGATTGATTGATAAACAAAAACCACCACAAAAACTAAAGTTCAGGTGTAGTTTCCTAAATCACTCTCCATGTAAAATATATTATTCTTTGTTTCTAAAGAGTGACACGGTCGAAAATTTGTTGACGGTCCCTAAGTGAACCATGACGTCTCTGAATAGGGGCAGACTCAGCGCGGCTGCCCGAAATCAGACTCCATGAAGTGGACTGACGAGAGCAACGCACCGATGAAGACACGGAGCTCGAATATCCAACTTCCAACTTGAAAATAACTTCACTGTGGTTTTGTCTTGGTCCGTGGAGAGCTGCGCGTGTTTGTAGAGACAGTTTTCAGAGCGAGGGAGACCAGCCCGCAGCGCGACTGCTCAGTGGGGTGGGGGGCGGGTGGGGGCATTTGATCCTCTACCTGCTGTTCAGAGCAGCCAGGGGACAGAAGCTGACACGACGCGCGGTTTGTTTTTATCATTTTAGCACCAGTACAGACTGGTGGAAGAGAGGTGCGCAGTTCAGATTGAAGCGCTCGGTTGGGGGGCGGGGCGTCCTTACGTATCACGTCATGAAATTAGCATATCATGATATCTTTTTTTTGCCCGGGCAAGCTATTTTTACCGGTATTATCGTAAACGATATGATATGGCCCAGCCCTAGTCAGAGAGCAGGTTTAACCCTTTTTGTTTATAGCCTAAATGCACTCTCTAAAGCTGACCAACGCTAACTTTAACTGTCGACGGAAGAAAAAAAAAATGACGGAACACAGCGTTTTGCGCATGCGTCCGAATACAGCAACACTGCGGCAAGCCAGCCATAGTTAGCGAGTAGCTTTGCTGCTTAGCACTCAAAGAAAAGACTAACACCATTTACACACAGTTTAAAAAAAAAAAAGTTACAATTAAACTGACAACTCTGATTTTACATCAGACACAGCTTTACTGCGGTTAGCAGGTAGAAGACAGATCTCTATCATAGGCTAAGGCCCTGTACACACGTAGCCGGATATCAGTAAAACCGAATAGTTTATCATGCGGTTTGGCCTTTCATCCACACGTGAACTCCGGTTGATGTAACTATAAACGAATAATTAAGAAACTCCAACCAAAGTGGAGATTTGAGAATTCTCCGCTTTCGGGTTTGCATGTGGACTTTCAGAACCGGAGATTTGCATTTTCCTGCGGCAGCTGCTGCGGCGCTGACGTCACATAATGCTCTAAAAAAAAAAAAACGCTAAAATGTCAACATACTTGCTCTGACATGATTCCCAGTCGACATTTTCCTGCGTTTTATTAACTTTGTACTCCAACATGATATTTAATAGTAGTTCAACCTCACGGTCTGTCCACACAAATGAAAAAAAAAGAAAGGAATAATAACAGGAAGTTGTGGTTTGCTTTGAAGGGTTTTGACTGCACTACACTGCCACCTATGGGTTCGGCATATTCTTTACAATGCTCTGTGGTGAAAATAAACGGGGACATTTAGACGAACATTTTAAATATCCGAACATGTATGTATGTATGAACATATATTTTTTTGCGCAGATATTCATTTTTCAAACACCAGGCTACGTGTGTACAGGGCCTAAATGTCTATCATTCCTAGTAGTACGCATCATCAGAATATCTGGAGCATATCAGAAGTTGTGGCCCGGTCAAGAGAATGTTAATAATAATAATAATAATAATTAATTCAATTTATAACGCACTTTTCATTACTGAAAATCTCAAAGTGCTACACATATACAGGTAGTCCCCGATTTACGAGCGAGATCCGTTACAACGAGGCGCTCGTAAACCGGAAATCTCGTAATTTGGAACGGCCGCCATGTCTCTCGTAAATCCGGAATTTCGCTCGTAAATTGGAACGGTTTCGCTAGCGCGACTACAAACACTCTATTTTCATCCAAAAACTGCTTATGAGTGCATAAAAATGATCGGAAACGTGTGTCCATATGTTTAACTAACTAACTGTGGTGAAAAAACACATGAAAACTCAGTATTTTTTGCGTTTTTTCCAAAAATTCGCCAGCTCGTAAGTCTGGAACCTCGTAGATCAGAGCGCTCGTAATTCGGGGACTACCTGTATAATTGAATGCTACACACATTCATAAACTGGTGGCGGCAGACTACCATGCAAGGTGCTTTCCAGTCCTACCGGGAGCAACTCGGGGTTAAGTGTCTTGCCCAAGGACACAACGACACATGGTGCGGGTCCCGGGAGTCGAACCGCCAACTTTCCGATCGGGAGACGACTGCCCTTACCACTACACCATGTTAACAGACATATGGAGACTTTAAGGTAATACGTCCATATTATAATAAAAACGGGGACGTGCACACGGGCTAAAACATAAAACCTTAAATGCAGGAGGTGGTGTTTGACAAGCTGTAAACACCAAGCATTGTTTTTTCTCAAGTCTCTGCCGCTGCTTGAATTGCACCACCTGAATAACATCTTGGTGTTATTTTTGATCAGGACATGTCTTTTATTCCCCACATTAAAAATGTTACTAGAACCGCCTTCTTCCACCTGCGTAATATCATTAAAATTAGAAACATCTAAAAATGAAGCAGAAAAACTGGTTCATGCATTTGTCACGTCTAGACTGGACTATTGCAATGGTTTAATATCTGGGTGTCCAAATACTTCTTTAAAAAGTATTCAGTCAATTCAAAATGCTGCTGCCAGAGTCTTAACTGGAGTTAGTAGGAGAGATCATATCTCTCCAGTTTTAGTTTCTCTCCATTGACTCCCAGTCAAAACCAGAACTGAATTCAAAATCTTACTTCTAACCTACAAAGCTCTCAACAACCTAGCTCCATCTAATATTACAGATCTTATTCTTCCTTATTTTCCTAACAGAGCACTTCCCTCTCAGACTGCAGGTTTACTTGTGGTTCCTAGAGTTTCCAAAAGCAGAATGGGAGGAAGATCTTTCAGTTGTCAGGCTCCTCTCTTGTGGAACCAACTTCCAGTTTCTGTCCATGAGGCTGACACATTGTCCAGTTTGAAGACTTTACTTTTTTTAATTAATTAAAGACTTTCCTTTTTGATCAATCCTATAGCTGAGGTCAGCTTGGGTTTCCTGAGCTATTCCTTAGTTATCAGGCTGCTATTGCTTTAGACTGCTAGAGAACAAAGTGACCACATTTCCTCACTCTGCTGTTGTCTATACTCTACTCTACCTGTTTGTATTTGTAATTATTTCTATCTTAACTTTTTTCTTCCTCCTATAGAAAGTACATCTAGACCAGTCACTGTTTGTTTGTTCCTCCTTCCTGCCCTCTCAAACCCACTGTTGTGATTTGATGCTATACAAATAAACTGAATTGAATTGCTATACAGATAATTGGCGAGTGTGTGTTTCCTGTCAGTTCCGCCACTTCCTATACACAGGACCCGTCGTTGTGTTATGATTTACCCGTCGAAGGTCCAGCACATCTTGCACCATGAACCGGATCCTTGAAGTGGTCTTCCCCTCCTTTATTATCTTCTCCATCTGGGTGAAGTACTGATCCATACGAGGCTGAAGACGAGCAGTAAGAATACTTCTTCTATCAGATAGTCATAAATGTTTACTAAAGCACGTACACTGCTCATGACAGGTTGTAAAACAAAACGTTGCTCTTTCATTTGACGGTTCTGTACCTTGGCCTTGGCAAAGTCTAGGTCCTTGCCGATGGTGGACAACAGTCTGCAGAGGCACTCCAGGGACTCCGCGTCATGGTTTTTAAGCAGCTTTACGATGCAGTCGTGCATGATGACCTCTGTGAGCATTTTGAGCTTGAACAACTCACCGATAAACTTGATGTTGCCCAGGGAGCGCCTCCTGGCCTTGTCTTTGGCCTCTACTAGTTCCTCCGTTAGTCGCTGTTTCTCCTCTTCCTGCCAGGAAAAGTTTAACACAACAGGATAAGAAGTGACGTACCAAACTTTTCAGTTAGAGTGCAGCTTGGATTTTATGAGGCAACACGATACCCCTGAAGCAGCTTCCAGCTCTTTCTGCTTCTTCTCAAAGAACTCGTCGTCGTCCTTATCCTTCTCAAACTCCTTCTGACAACGGTTTAGCAGCAGCTTACGGAAATTCACATTGGAGCCCGGTTTATCTGGGGTGATGACTTTAAGCTGAAAAGAGCAGGAAATCCATAATATGAATTAAATTAATAAACTAATAAAACAGGAAGACATCAGTCTGCTCAACTTTATATTTTCAGCACCCCATTTCCTCAGTCCTATCACTTGGATCAGTGGAAGAGATGGACCAACAGCAGCTTTGGTCAAACCCTGGACATCTTATGGATGATCTCAGGTTAACCTGGTTATCTTCTGCAATGTGTTAGACCTTGAAGTATATTACTACATATGAAGCATTAGCTCAATATTTGTGACATTTCTGAGTTACAGTCATTTAATGAAAGTTTATTCAAGTCCATACAGCGGTTTATGATATGTTTTGCTAACAGAAAGACAGAAATGACTAATGTTATTTAAGGGCAAATATTTAAAAACAGCAAATCTTCCCCTCTGTGTTGCTGATTCTGTGATTGTTGCTCTGCATTTACCATCAAACAGGCTGAACAACTACTGAAGGTGGTGGAGCTGCAGCTCTGAAACTGTGGAATGGTTTGACACCACATGTCAGGCAGGTTCTCTCGCTTAGAGCCTTAGAGCCTGAACAAGAGCCTGTTACAGCCTTGTTTCTTCATTCAGCTTTTACTGATCTAGTTGTTCTAATTGTTTTTTTTTTTACCTCTGCTGATCTATGCTTCTTATCCTGTGACTTTTGTGTGATTGTTTTATTGTACAGCACTTTTGTCAGTCAAGTTGCTGATTTCAAAGGTTCACTGACATCATCTTTCTATTTTGCATAAAATGTTACAAGATATATATATATCTTGTATCATTCAACTATGTTCGTTTTTGCAAACAAAATGATAAATTAAATGAATTTTAAAGTGATTTTAAACTTTGCGCCGTGTTTATTCACGGGAAATCCGATTACACGCGAATGCAACATCTGTGACGTAGAAAGGAGAAGCCCAGTTTGCGGCTGCAATGATAACGCATGCGCATTCTCTGCCAGATCGCCTTTTTTTTGTATAACTTGAAAAATGCCGTTACGTTGTGTCGCATTTGGGTGTTCTAATATCATCAGTGAACAAGTGAGCCTTTTCACTTTCCCAAAAGATGAAATACTTCCGTCAAGTATGGAATAAACAAAGCTGCCCCCCTCCCCCCCTCCGAGCTCACTCGCTTCCTGAAAAGGTAAGACTCAAATAAATACGGGTGCAGACCTAAATTAGAACCTGCTGTTTCTTGTTCATCTAACTTCCTGCTTCCAAAACTGAAGACAAATTGCTCAAATCTTAACTTAGATTGACAAATTAGTCGGTTTATTTATTGTCCGCCATGAATATGTAAAAGGGGCGTTCTAAAGACGTTCTCCTTCCTACATCACAGATGTTGCATTCGCGTGTAGTCGCATGTCCCGTGAAGAAACACGGTTTTTAATTTTAAATTTACTTTGAAAGGAATTTTCATTAATTTATCATTTTGTTTGCAAAAACGAACATAGTTGAATGATACAAGATATATATGTTGTATCATTTTATGCAAAGTTCAAAGATGATGTCAATGGACCTTTAACTGTTTTGTAAATAAAGTGGTATGGGTAAGGCATTACTGAGCCCTGATGTCTCCTTAAAGCTGGAGTTTGGTTTGTGGGAATTAGATTCATTAAAAAAATTATTTTATTTTTTATAAAAAAACTTAAAAGTAACGTATTTTACGTCGTACACGTCGTACCGCCCTATAAGTCACTTCAGTCCAAATATGTCTAAGTGGAAAAATCCATAAATGCGTTGCTTCGCCATATACATCACATCTATTTTTTATGTGTCACCGCTGGTGCGTTGCGTTTGTTATGCATCAGCGGTGACAACCCAAAAACGTGGGCCGGTGTAGGGCTGGGCGATATGGAAAAAATCATATATCATGATATGGACTTTTTTATATCACAATAACGATATATATCACGATATATACAACACGATGTGTGTGTGTGTGTGTGTACAGCAAAAATTTGGACCAAAGTTTTTTTATTTTATTATTTTACTACAGATAGTTACATTTATAAGAATGTGAACAAAAAGAACAAGGAAATTTGGACCAAAGTAGAAACTAGATCTACCTAAGATCTACCTTAATTCAAGGAGTACGATTATGGAATGACTTAATGCCAAATGACAAATGTTAAGGAAGCCAAATCATTCCTTGTATTTAAGAAACTGGTAAAAAATGAATTGCTAAAAAAAATATAAATGAATCTAATTTAATGTGTGATATATGTGAATTGAAAATTGACTGAGTTATTTACTTATTTTGTTATTATAGAAAATATTGTTTGAACTGTTATTAGATGAATAAGGAGCAGATTTAATAAGATTTATTCTTCATCTGCTACCTTTCATTTTATTATTTTTTTTCTATTATGAATACGTTAATTGTTGTATTTCATTTTATAAAATGAATAAACTAACAAACAAACAAACAACTCCTTTTCTACTTTGGTCCAAATTTTTCCTGCAGGTGGCGGTAAAACAACAGCTGCTAATGAAACTCACGAAGAAGAAATCCGCTCTGAAGTTTGAGTAAACAAAGCAAGAAACAGAAAAGAGAAAACGTTGCGTTTGATTGCGGTTCTGTTGTGTCTCTGGTCTGTTTTGTATTGGTTAACTGGACCCGAGTTCGGACTCTGGGTTCGTGTCCTCTGGACCCATTTTGTCTCAGAGTTTCAGCGGAGCGAAATAATGGAAGCTAACAAGGTGAGCTTCCCCCTCTTTTTGGTAAAAGTTATTCTTCTTGGGCTGCCTGTGCAGCTGTTTTCTCCTTGTTGAGACACCGGCTTCATGCGCCTGCGGCTCTGTTGCTCTCGAGTTTAACAACGTAAAGCATGTGTCGCAAACCCGCGCGTGCGTCAAACATAAAGCAGCGCCGTCATCTCGCAAAACCACAATATGAAGCTTCTTTGCGACAGTTATTTTTTTATTCTTATTTATCACGATAGAGACGATAGAAGGAAAGTAGCACGATAGACACGTTTCTATCGTCCCCACGATAAATATCGTCATATCGCACAGCCCTAGGCCGGTGTTTTGCCAACAAATTGACTGGCTGCCAAATAGCGGCCGCGGGAGCATGCACGGGAGGACTTTAACAAGAATGACACTTAAAAACAATTACCGTATATTTCAGCCTATAAGTCGCAGTTTTTGACTAATTTGCATGTCCTGCGACTTATACGGCGAAGCGACATATTTAAGGATTTTTCCCCCATATTTTTAGACCAATTTTTGGCTGAGATATGACCGTTTCCATTCATTCATCCGGTGTATGAATGTGTGTAGCACTTTGAGATTTTCACTAATGAAAAGTGCGTTATAAATTGAATTCATTATTATTATTATTATTCTGACTGAGAAAAAAAATGGAGCAGTACCACTTTCAGCCGCTAGGGGCACTAAAGGGCCCTTTAGGCTTTTGACGACTACCGGTGTACCTGAATGTGTACAGATATTTTAGAGCAAAAAAAGTCCTGCTGGATGGACAGCGTGTGCGTACACATCATGCTACAATTTAAAGATAAAATTAAAGTGTTTAACTCCATTCCTGCATCATCCTGGGAGGCTTGACCAAGCTTCAAAGCAGCTCTGCACCGCCTTTGGGAGAAGTGATGGTGGACAGAGAGCAACAGCTTCACGGCTACAGGACGGATGTGCCACGCGACGTTCCAGCAGGTCCTCGGATGGATGGATAAAGCGTGGACCTCAGTCAGTAAAGAATCCATCCAGTCGGGGTTGAGGAGGCCAGGATGTTTGCTGGACAAGGATGAGGAAGAGGAAGCAGTGCAGTGCTCTGTAACTACGTGTTACCTCAGGAGTTAGAACTCTTCACCAGCGACACAGAGGATGAAGAATTCAACGGGTTTGAATATGAATAAATAAATAAATAGGTGTTTCTGTCATCATTATGGGCGGATGAGCGTGTAGTAATTTTAATGCCGCTTTATTTCATCTGCCTCATTTTGCCACGTTTTAACCGTCAAAGTGCATTTATTAAGAAAAGTTCAGCTGAGACACATCTTTACTATAATGTCAGCAAACTAATATATTTTTTAGGAGTTTATCAAGTTAAATTTTAAAGAAATGCAGCGTTTCCGCTCGCTGCGCGTGCACGCTTTGCAGACCCAAAGTGGCAAAACTATTTTTTAAATTCAGCTGATTTGACCAATATAATAATAATGATAATTATAATAATAATCCATCCATCCATCCATCTTCTTCCGCTTATCCGGGGTCGGGTCGCGGGGGTAGCAGCCTAAGTAGGGAGGCCCAGACTTCCCTCTCCCCAGCCACTTGGAGCAGCTCCTCTGGGGGAATCCCAAGGCGTTCCCAGGCCAGCCGAGAAACATAGTCCCTCCAGCGTATCCTGGGTCTTCCTCTGGGTCTCCTCCCGGTGGGACATGCCCGGAACACCTCACCAGGGAGGCGTCCAGGAGGCATCCTAACCAGATGCCCGAGCCACCTCAACTGGCTCCTCTCGATGTGGAGAAGCAGCGGCTCTACTCCGAGTCCCTCCCGGATGACCGAGCTTCTCACCCTATCTCTAAGGGAGAGTCCAGCCACCCTGCGGAGAAAACTCATTTCAGCCGCTTGTATCCGAGATCTTGTTCTTTCGGTCATAACCCAAAGCTCATGACCATAGATGAGGGTGGGAACGTAGATCGATCGGTAAATTGAGAGCTTTGCCTTTTGACTCAGCTCTCTCTTCACCACGACAGACCGGTACAGCGCCCGCTTCACTGCGGACGCTGCACCTATCCGCCTATCGATCTCACGCTCCAGTTTTCCCTCATTCGTGAACAAGATCCCGAGATACTTAAACTCCTCCACTTGGGTAAGGACCTCCTCCCCGACCCGGAGAGGGCACGCTACCCTTTTCTTATAATAATAATAATAACTTTTATTTATAACGCACTTTACAAAAAACAGATCTCAAAGTGCTACAGTGTATGAAAATTAAATAAAATCAAGATAAAAATCAACCATAAATGCAACCAAGAGGATAGTGCCTCACAGATGATCGCATCAAAAACTTAAAATTCACAAAATGCAGATAAAATACTCAAATAAAAACTGGGTGCAATAAAAACAAAAGCACAATTAATTACGGTAATTAAAAAAATGGATAAAAAGAAAGGTTTTAAGACCTTTTTTAAAACATGTCACGGTCTGTGGGGCCCTCAGATATGAGGGCAGGGCGTTCCACAGCCGAGGGGCAGCGCAGGAGAAAGCCCGGTCTCCCATTGTGCGAGACCGAGACCTGGGAGTGAGAAGAAGATGGGTGTTGGAAGAGCGGAGAGTGCGGGAAGGACAGTGAGGAGTGAGAAGTTCTTTTAAATAAGATGGTGCATTACCGTACAGGCACTGGAAGGTGAGCAGATAAATTTTGTATGTGATCCGGGCAGAAACAGGAAGCCAGTGCAGTGAACGCAGTACAGGAGTGATGTGCTCATACTTACGCACTCTCATCAGGACCCTGGCAGTGCTGTTTTGGACATACTGTAGTTTTTGTATGTTCTTGCCAGGAATCGCGAAGAGAAGTGCAGTAATGTACGTACATTTATTAAGGAAAAGTTCAGCTCAGACACTTTGTTATAATTTTCAGCAAACAAACAATTGTTTTCAAGTGTTAATCTTGATCGGAAGGTTGGCGGTTCGAATCCCGGTTCCCCACACCATGTGTCGTTGTGTCCTTGGGCAAGACACTTAACCCCGAGTTGCTCCCGGTAGGAATGGAAAGCACCTTGCATGGTAGTCTGCCGCTACCGGTGTATGAATGTGTGTAGCATTCAATGTGTGTAGCGATTTTCACTAATGAAAAGCGCGTTATAAATTGAATTCATTATTATTATTATTATAAAGTCCTTCCGTGCACTCTCCTGTGGCCATTTGGAAGCCAATCCATTTTTGGCAAACCACCGACCCGCATTTTCGGGTTGTCAGCAGTGACGCGTAACATACGCGACGCGTCAGCGGTGACGCACAATAGATGCGACGTATACGGCGGTGCCACATGTTTATGGATTTTTCCACTTTATTGGACATAACTGATGCGATGTGTACGGCGGTGCGACGTGTACGGCAGAAAATACGGTATTTGTTTGCTCAAAATTATAGTAAAGGTGTGTCTTTTTCATTCATTCAACCTTTATTTATACAGGCTAGCCTCGTTGAGTCACGGGGACTCATTTACAAGAGGGACCTGTCTCACTCACACCAAACAACCATCCACTCTCACACTCACACCTAGGGTCAATTTAGAGTCACCAATCAGCCTAACAAGCATGTTTTTTGGTCTGTGGGAGGAAACCGGAGTACCCGGAGGAAACCCACGCATGCACGGGGAGAACATGCAAACTCCACCCAGAAAGGCCCCGGACCGGGATTTGAACCGGCAACCTTCTCGCTGAGAGGCAGCAGCTCTACCAGTTGTGCCACCGTGCTGCCCAAAGCACGGTGGCAGTAAAGGTGTGTCTTTAAAACAGTAAAGGTGTGTCTCACTCTACCTTTTGCTTAATAAATGCACTTTAATGGTCAAATTAGCTGCATTTAGCCAGGGCGGCGCATTGAGATGAAGCTGATTTGACGGTTGCTCCAGGCGAGCTGGAGGAAGGTGGCAGTCTTAGGCAAGCTGATTGTGTCATTAATAGCCACTTTTACCTATTACATGACACAACGGCATGCCATACTACTCGACTGCCATCTAGCAGCTGAAAATAGTAGTGTTCAATATTTTCAGGCAGAATGAATGAAAACGGTCATATCTCAGACAAAAATTGGTTTATGTTATGTTGCTTCGATGTATAAGTCGCAGGGCATGCAAATTATGAAAAAAAAAACCTGTGACTTATCCAGCAAAAACTACGGTAGTAATTTATATGGTGATGATAAAAAATATATATATATTGTAGTGTGGATGTTTACATTTGGTGTTTTTTTTTTATCCTTAAAGCTACTATATGTAGTTTTTGAACACGCTGGCACTTAGAAACATTTTGAACAGAGACACGTTTCTGGTCCCTCCTCACTCAGAGCCATATATGACTCAGCTCCACCTTGCTCGCGCTGCAGCCTGGAATGCTCCACCTCCACATGTCCCGTCTCAACCGCTGCAAAGTTCTGTGATTATATGTTAATAAAACGTTCTAAAAAATAAAATAAAACCATGGAGCACTGGTCCAGCAAAACAAAAACACCCTGAAATCTGCAGAGCTTCACGCAGCCACGTTGGACATGATTTAATTCGCTCGTGACAAATCAATCCACTTCCTCATTTCTGTCAGTGAAGGAAGAAGCGATCACTTGACTTTTGGCAAAAAAACAAAATAAAAGTCCAGAGCAGGGGTGAAGAAGGGATATTTAATACATTTGTGTCACATATAAAACAGTTTTGCATCGCTTTGCAATTATTTCAAAATGAACCTGCGCGGCCGCTGCAGGCTCGCTGCAGGGTTGACAGGCGGGGGCGTGGGTTGGGGGCATGGGTTAGGGGGTGAGAAGTTAGAAGCTCTGTTTTTATTGGCTGAATTGCTGGTTATAAAGTCTGTTTTTATTGGCTGAATTGCTGGTTATAAAGTCTGTTTTTATTGGCTGAATTGCTGGTTATAAAGTCTGTTTTTATTGGCTGGTTAACCGCGGGCCGCTCTCTGGTTTTTATAAATGCTTTTATTACCACCGGGAGACGCCAGAGGACTAGGGCTGTGCGATATGACGATATATATCGTGGGGACGATAGAAACGTGTCTATCGTGCTACTTTCCTTCTATCGTCTCTATCGTGATAAATAAGAATAAAAAAATAACGGTCGCAAAGAAGCTTCATATTGTGGTTTTGCGAGATGACGGCGCTGCTTTATGTTTGACGCACGCGCGGGTTAGCGACACATGCTTTACGTTGTTAAACTCGAGTTCAACAGAGACGCAGCCGGCATGAAGCCGGTGTCACCAGATATCTATGGGTGTCACAACATGGAGAAACAGCTGCGCAGGCAGCCCAAGAAGAAGAACTTTTACCAAAAAGAGGGGAAGCTCACCTTGTTAGCTTCCATTATTTAGCTCCGCTGAAACTCGGAGACAAAATGGGTCCAGAGGACACGAAGTTCAACCGAGTCCGAACTCGGGTCCAGTTAACCAATACAAAACAGACCAGAGACACAACAGAACCGGAATCAAACGCAACATTTTCTCTTTTCTGTTTCTTTGCCTTGTTTACTCCAGATTCCAGTCAGAGCGGATTTCTTCTTCGTGGGTTTTATTAGCAGCCGTTGTTTTACCGCCACCTGCAGGAAAAATTTGGACCAAAGTAGGTCCAAATTTCCTTGTTCTTTTTGTTCACATTCTTATAATTGTAACTGTATCTGTAGTAAAATAAAATAAAAACTTTGGTCCAAATTTTTCCTGTACACACACACACATGTGTTGTATATATACACAACACGATGTGTATGTGTGTACAGGAAAAATTTGGTCCAAAGTTTTTTTTTTTATATCGTGATATATATCGTTATCGTGATATAAAAAAGTCCATATCGTGATATATGATTTTTTTCCATATCGCCCAGCCCTACAGAGGACTATAGTTTTTTTCAGCGATTACATGTCAAACATCAATCTTTCAAGAGATAGTGGCCGAGTGAAGAAATATGTTTAAAAAATAAGCTACCGGTACATACTGAAGCTTTAAGCTGTAACCAAACTGCATCCATGCTGTGTAAAATTTGTGTGTCCAACTGATCAAGAGGTGAACTAATTTGTTCAGAAAATCTATAATGTGAATTTTAAATCAAGAGTTTTTCCCTGACTAAACAATTAACACAAAAATGCAGGTTGGGTTTCTTAAAACAAGTACCGTATTCGTATGTATATAATACGCAGTTTTTTTTGCTCATTTGAATGTCTTGTGTATTATACAGGTAACCCCCGACCTACGACCCCATCGACCTGCGAACCACGGGACCTACGAACATATCATATTTAATAAAAATATGAATTTAAAAAAAAAAAAAAAAATTTTTTTTTTTTTTTTTGTGTTTAAATGTTCTTAATTTCATGTGTACATCACTTTGTTGCAGCTCTGGTTGTTTTAAAGGCTTTATAAATAATAATTATGATAAAAAAGATCATTTCTGATCATTTTTGAGCAATTTTTGAGCAATTTTGGGCAACAGGAAGTAGGTCTTCAGTTTACACGGTCACAAATTAATGTAGAACACCGGACGCTATTTTAGGTTCAGTCACTGGGGTCTCCGGTCACAAATTAATGTAGAACACCGGACGCCATCTTAGGTTAGCTGCCGAGAGCCGGACGAAGACTGGTGACCAGGATGGCTTCATATGGATTAATTACTAGCTGGAAACGTCTCTGTGAACTTTGTGGATGTCTCAAGCAGCAGCGGATTTATCGCCGATCGTGCCAGGCCGCCGTGCGAACACCTCCGGCCGGCCTGGCTACACCTCCGGCCTGGCTAGCTCCAGAGCTAACACTGGAGCTAACACGGGAGCCGGCCTTTTGAACACTGGTGACCAGGATCGCATCATGTGGATTAATTACTAGCTGGAATAGCTCTGTGGACGTCTCAGGCTGGAGCAGCGGCTGGAGCAGCAGCTGCAGATTGATCGCGCCGCCGCTCCAACACTAGCTCATGGCTTGGCTAGCAGAAGCTAGCCAGCTAGCTAACACAGGTCTGGAGCAGCTGCGGTGGCTTGCCGGCCCCCGCGCTGCTTGGCCCGAAAACAATCAACGCATGGCAACCTATGTCGGCTTTGACCATCTCAAAGTAAGAAAATATATTTTTATTTATTCTGTAAATGTGAATAGCAATGTTTAACATTACAGTACACTACTTTACATGCTTAAATGTGTGCGCGCGCTCCGTTAGCATGATAAATAAAGGTTGAATGAATGAATGAATGAATAATTTTTTTTTTTTTAATATAATTTTCACCCCCTACCTACGAACGGATCGAGCTGCGAACGGTTCTTAGGTCCCAAACTCGTTCGTAGGTCGGGGGTTCCCTGTACACCGAAGCGTATTATTTATGGATTTTTTCCCATATTTTTAGACCCATTTTTCGCTCTGAAATCACCGTTTTTCGTTTTGGCCAAAAAATGGTGCAGTACCACTTTTGTCCGCTAGGGAGACACTTCCAGACCGTTTCTAGCTCATGTGTCCAAAAAAAGCCTCCTCTGGTCGGACTGACTCTGTTGCTGCCCGCCCCCTGCTCTGGATGTAGCTGCATTTAGCTGTGAGGTTCGCTGTTTTTGTTAGCAAGATACCGTAACTCATAAACCACACCGCGGATTTTTAAATCCAGCTGATTTGAACAGTTTGGTTAAGCTCAGGAGCCCGTGTGCTATAATGTCAGCTAAGAAATATATTTTTTCTCGCAAAGAAATAATTGTTTTTACCATGTTAATCTTGTGAAGGCCATCGGTGCTCGCTCGCTTCTGTGGCCGCCATTTTAAGCAGGGCAAATGAGGCGCTGATGCGTCGCGTAGCGGTGACGCATAATAGATGCGTATTAAACACCGAAGCGTATTATGTACATTTTTTTTCTGGTTTATTTCCAATAATTGGTCAAAGCGTATGATATACAGGAGCGTATTAAATACAGACGAATACGGTAATCCTGTATTGCACTTGGCACACAAACAAGAGCCGAGTCAAAATATGAGGTCAAGCTTATTAACCCTTTCTGATCGTGGCACCACTTACCCCAGAGAGACAGCGGCACATGTTGGCGTAGGCCACTGAAAAGTCCGGTTCGGAGATGGCCTTTTCAAAGGTGAGGTCGATGACTCCTTTCAGCCTCTCCTCAGTGTCAACAGTCAGTTCCTGCACCTGCACCATGAGCTGATGAAACTTCTGAGGGGTGAGTTTGTTGAGGATGCTGCGGACCCGTTTGAACAGCTCCTGGGTTTTAATCTGTTCAGGGTCGTTCTCCACAACATCCTCTGCTACCACGCGGCTTTGAGTTGGCTTCTTCATCGAAGGTTTCCAAGCCTTTTCAGCCTTGTTGAGCTGCACGTTATCGTTGAGCGACATGCTGGTGATGATCTTTCGCGGCTCTTTTCTCTGGACCTGCTGAGAGCGACGAGGACCACCGACCCCGATGCCCATCCCGGGAGGCTGCAGACAACAAGTGGGGTGGACAGCGACACAGTTTTCATGGATGAACCGTTGTCTTTATGCGAGCAAAAAAGAAAAAAAAAAAGATGTTAACTCACCGGTCCTCTGCTTCCGCCTCCCATGCTTCCGCCTCCCATGCCGGGCCTGCCAAGGTTGGCAAAGGAGGGGGTGAAATCAGGACCACAGTTCATCCCTGGGAGGCGACTGGGGTCGAGCTGACGAAGAGGAGTCTTATTTGCCTAAACAGGGATAAACCATTACTGGTTGGCTGACATGTTTTACTCTACTGGGTTTTTATCACAATTTCTGTTGCGCTAAAGCACATTTCAAGTACCTTAATGTAACTTTCAGTGAAGAATGGACAAGTGACCTCATTTAAACTGTTTAAGATCAAACATATAGTTTTCAGATGTTTCTACCTTGTCTAGAACAACATCACTGATGGCTGGAAGACCCTCAGGCCTGTTCATACTGGCTGAGATGAACTGAAATTCCAGGAGGAACTTTCGGTCATATTTCTTCTTCTCTTCTGTGTTGATTGGCTTCCATTGATCTTAAGCATAGGAATGAAACAACAATGAACATGATGTCTTCCCAATCAGAACATCAAATTACATACCAGTAATTAAACACATTAGCAGTATAACTAAACATCAACAAGGTAAACTGTAAAAATAAATCTCTCATATGAGTTGACACTTTCTTTTTCTGTAGTTTATAGTCAGTATCACTGGGCTAGAAAAGACACCACAAGTGATAATTCACCAAACTGAAGACCTGTTTCA
The DNA here is from genome assembly GCA_038048925.1 of Garcialebias charrua. Lineage (NCBI taxonomy): Eukaryota > Metazoa > Chordata > Actinopteri > Cyprinodontiformes > Rivulidae > Garcialebias > Garcialebias charrua. The sequence continues at coordinate 5,480 of JBBPBX010000024.1, read as the reverse complement.
TTAGCATGATCTGGTAAAACCCAGGACTTAACCCAAGGAACCACCTTTGCACATGGGCGGCTGTGGCTGAGAGGTTAGAGCAGTCATCCTCCAATGCAAGAATTGGGGGTCTGATTCCACCAGCAGTCATATGCTTAAGTGTCCCTGAGCAAGACACTGAACTAGGGCTGGGCGATATGGACCAAAATTAATATCTCAATATTTTTTACAAAAACCGCAATATACGCAATAACCCTCAGCAGGGTCCTGGAGGGTGCATGGGAGTTTGCCCAACAAGTTTACATGTGCTTTGTGGACTTGGAGAAGGCATTCAACCGCGTCCCTCCGAGGGCCCTGTGGTGTACGGGTACGTGCGGTGTCAGAGCTTGGTCCGCATTGCCGGCAGTAAGTAAGGCTCGTTTCCGGTGAGAGTTGGACTCCGCCAAGGTTGCCCTTTATCACTGATTCTGTTCATAACTTTTATGGACAGAATTTCTAGGCGCAGCCAAGATGTTGAGGGGATCCATTTTGGTGGCCTTAGGATTGGTCTTGAGCCGGAAAAGAGTAGAATGCTCGCTCCGGGTCGGAGGTCCTGCCCCAAGTGGAGGAGTTTAAGTATCTTGGGGTCTTGTTCACGAATGAGGGAAAAATGGAGCGTGAGATCGATAGGCGGATAGGTGCAGCGTCGCAGTGAAGCGGGCGCTGTACCAGTCTGTCGTGGTGAAGAGAGCTGAGTCAAAAGGCAAAGCTCTCAATTTACCGATCGATCTACGTTCCCACCCTCATCTATGGTCATGAGCTTTGGGTTGTGACCGAAAGAACAAGATCTCGGATACAAGCGGCTGAAATGAGTTTTCTCCGCAGGGTGTCTGGACTCTCCCTTAGAGATAGGGTGAGAAGCTCGGTCATCCGGGAGGGACTCAGAGTAGAGCCGCTGCTTCTCCACATCGAGAGGAGCCAGTTGAGGTGGCTCGGGCATCTGGTTAGGATGCCTCCTGGACGCCTCCCTGGTGAGGTGTTCCGGGCATGTCCCACCAGGAGGAGACCCAGAGGAAGACCCAAGACACACTGGAGGGACTATGTTTCTCGGCTGGCCTGGGAACGCCTTGGGATTCCCCAGAGGCGCTGCTCCAAGTGGCTGGGGAGAGGGAAGTCTGGGCCTCCTTACTTAGGCTGCTACCCCCGCGACCCAACCCCGGATAAGCGGAAGAGAATGGATGGATGGATGGATGATATATAGCTCAACATTTTTTCTTTCCATAAAGTAATAACAAAAATATATTTGAGTCAAAGTTGTTTCCCAATTGTCACACAGGCGTATATATTAACACTGTAACCTTAGCGGCTAACAAGACGGCTAACGCTTTAGCCGCTAAGGATAGGATTTAGCGATATGATAAACTGCTGCTTGCGCATCCTCTCTCTGTTCCTCTAAAAAGGCACGCAGCACGGCTAAATGAGCTCTGAACCGTGGTTTATAAGGAATCAGATATGATGGAGCTGGGAGCTTCACACACGCTAGCTGCTGTGTTTACTAAACGTCTCGTCCTACCCGAGTGCCCGCCCACACTGGAGAAGCAGGAAGGGGAGGGGGAGCGCAGCAGAGGGCTGTGTGTGTAGAAGGAGGGGGGCCGCCTGGGAGAAAGAGACTTTCTAAGTATAAAAAACTACGGTATATTGTTTACATCGAGATAGTCTCAACTTATATTGCCAAAAAGAAAATTTCTCGATATTTTCAAAATATCGAGATATCGCCCAGCCCTACAATGAACCCTTCATTGCCTCCGGTGTGTGTTAAGCTAGAAAGACACTATAAGTAAAGTCCATTTACCATTTACATCTAAGGCTGGGCCATATCATATTGTTCACGAGAATACAGGTTAAAAAAAAGCTATGCTATGTTATGCTAATTTCATGACGTAAACACGTCAGTGTTTCCCCTACCATTACACAAGCGGGGAGCCCCGTCCCGTTAACAGAACCAAGTGCGCCAAACTAC